>JAODAL010054245.1:0-24761 GCA_025379985.1 Phyllomedusa bahiana | reverse complement strand
TTTTCCTTTGAAAAAGGGCCCTTGCAACAACTAGGTGATATAATTCTAGTATATGCTTCAGCAGAGAAAGAGTTCCAGCTAGAAATGACATGGCTTCAAAGGTGTAAAAATTTTCAGCAACTGCAATCCCAGAATGTAAATTCACTAATACTCATTTTGAAAACTTTCCTCTTTGTAATGTGAGACGAGCGCAAGGTATTTCACTTTAGGATTAAAATGCAGGTCCTTGGAAGTTTTTGCTAACATTAGACATGAGCTTGATGGACACTATAATGCTATAAAAGAGATTACAATCAGAAAATGTACACAATAAGTTCTGAAGTCTACAACAGGGTCCTGCTGACAGCTATGTTAATGTTCTGGGTAGCCTGAAGAAGATTTTTCTGCAGTTAACCAATGTACTGTCTTTACCGGGTTTTTAAAAGCTTGGGATGATTGGGGGTTTAAATACTAATGTCCGGACGAGGCGGGGATCCACTGGACCACCCCAACATGAAAGGGCCCCCAGGGAGCAGAATTAAGTGGGCTGGGATTCACCGAGTCTACCAGGTCATACTCCTGCGTGCTTGCTTGCGGTGGGAGCCAAATGTGGTGGGACAAATTTAAAAAAAGGACGTGTGGGGGCAGGCGGTAAGGGGGAGGGTGCGGCAAGGTTCGTGTCGGGGGTGAGGCAATGGGGACGGTACACGGTTAACGGAAAGACTCAAGGAAACGTGAAAAGATCGCAGAGGATCAGGAAGGGCAGGTTAACTAGGGTCAGCGACGGCAAAAGGAAAATTTCCCGGGGCGCTGGCCCTTAAATTTAACAGTGCCGGCCACGCGCGCCCCAGGGGGCGGGGGACGCGCGTGCCCGGGAACAGAGACTTCGGAGGGCGGGCTGGGTAAGTAGGAAAGGGGACTGAGGCGAAGCAGGCCCGTGGTCCGCAATGGGTTGGGCACCACTCGCCAGCGGGGCACAGATGCGCCTGCGACCAGAACACCCATGACAACTAATTTCTCTACATCTGTCGCATGGATATATGACAATTTGTGTGTGATAGGGAGTCTAAAAGCGCTAATTAGGCTGCAAAGATTTCTATGCTACTAACTGGATGGCAGAAACAAAGAGTAGAACATCACTGTAGAGTTCATCCATCTGGAATGAGAAGCTATCCAGGTAAACACCGCAGCCTTTTGTTTCAAAGTAGGGTTAGAACATACCATATGATTTACGTGGTGTATGTTTTTGTGTAACAAAGTGTTTCATATAAGGTCTGCTTTATTGAAAAGGGGCGGGGTGGTGACTCTGTGAAACAGCAATGTTTTCCCCTTTATAAAAAGAAAGTGCCAAAATGTAATATTCCTGATTAAGAGGTAAGTTTGGAGGGACAGGTGGGGCCACGAGGAAGACAGGGTATTGGCAGCCTGAAGTAAAACCCGTACGGAACAGAGGGGAGTCAATGGGGGAAGGCTAAAAGGGGGAGATGAGTAAATTCCCCGGATTTTTCCAATCCATTACCTAACGTTGTGGAGAGTGTCAGAGACTACCAAGATAGAGTCCTTAAATACATAATTCAAAACTTGGGAATTGTGCTACATTAAATACAAGTGATGTTTTTAACAGGAATACAAAAGTTAAAGTGGTTAAAAATGTCACAGCTTCTCTCATTGACAGGAGTGGGTTCACTGGCTTCAGTGTTTTTGAAAAAAAAAAAAACAAAAACCCCAACCCCCCCCAAAAAAAACCAAAAAAAAAAAAAAAAAAACAAAAAAAAAAAAAAAAAAAACAAAAAAAAAAAAAACACAACACCCCCCACAAAAAAAACCCCCAAAAAAAAAAAACAAAAAAACAAAAAAAAAAAAAAAAAAAAAAAAAAAACAAAAAAAAAAAAAAAAAAAAAAAAAAAAAAAAAAAAAAAAAAAAAAAAAACCCAAAAAAAAAAAAAAAAACCAAAAAAAAAAAAAAAAAAACCCCAAAAAAAAAAAAAAAAAAAAAAAAAAAAAAAAAAAAAAAAAATTTAAAAAACCCAAAAAAAAAAAAAAAAACACAAAAAAAAAAAAAAAAAAAAAAAACAAACCCCCCAAAAAAAAAAAAAAAAAAACCCAAAAAAAAAAAAAAAACAAAAAACAAAAAGGGGGGTTTGTCCCGGGTTAACCTGTGTGTGCTGCCTAGATCTGCGGGTCACGGCTGGATCGGGCACGTGTCAGGAGACAGGGGGAGAGGGTGATCTATGAGTGTGGGAGGTCTGTAAAGTGTGTATGAAATAGCAGGCAGGGGGGGAGTAAAGGTTCCTATACCCCTGTTAGCATTACAATCCCCCGGGGAATCTAAAGCAACAACAAAAAAAACCCTGTCAGAACGGGAACAGGGCAGTGTAAAGTGTGTTACTATACAGGATGTGCCCTAATACAGCAGGCAGGGAGGGTATAAAAAGTTACGCCCCTGATTGTTCATAGTTAGTCAAAGCTCCACGAACATAATGTTATAGTAAACCCACTTCATGCTTCAATTATGCCCAAGATCGCTTCCCCTCGCTCCCCTCAATTGTGTAGAGAGAGGAGGAGCAGGCACCACGGGTTTTTCCACACAGAACAGAAGCCAGAGCCCCCTTTCCCCCTACAGAAGCTACGTGCGGGAGGGGCTTGTGTTGACCTGATTCAAAAGGGTTGATGAGTCTAAGACTGACAGCAGTGAGTAAAGATCAAAGGTCGGTGCTATAGTGATTTGGGGAAGCTGATGACTCTATCCCAATCAAAATCAGTAGGACTTTTGTAATGAACATTTATTGCAAAGCTGCTTGTTTTTTAAAAGATTTTTTAAATTTAAAAAACCCCCATTGTAGCGGACAACCCCTTTAATACCAAATTATGGTTACCACTATGTATACTTCATAGGCGGGGTCCTAAAAATTTTTTTAAACCGGGGGCGGCACGGCCCCTAGACCATTGGAGGGCCGGAATTATTTTAAAAAAAAAAAAGGTTTTTACTTGGGGGGAACGATTACGGCGATCCCCAATTTTTATTTTTTTCAGTTGAAGTCCCTTTTTTAAAAAAAAAAAGTTTTTATTTTTGAAAAAAACAATATTTTTGATCGTGTTTTTGATGGGCCCTAAATTTTATATTTTTCTGTTCGGGGCTGTGTAAGGACTTTTTTTCGGAGAACCAAAGTTTTATTGGTGTCCTTGGCATTTATATGGCTTTTTGATCATTTTTATTCCCCTTTTACATGTGGGGATGAAAAAAAAATCCAATTCTGCCCCTTTTTTCGGCGTTTACCCTGCAGTTTAAATAAAATGACAGTTTTAGGGAGGTTGTTCGACGTGGGAATACCAAAAAATGCTTGCTTTATTTTTGGGGTCTTTTTTGGGTGATGGGTGTTTGTAAAAGGGGGAAAAAAGGCAGTTACGTGTTTATTTTTGTGTTTCACTTTTTTTTTTTCCTTTTCCCACAGGGGGGTTTGATCGGTAATGCAGCATTTCTGGCACTCAATGACAAATTTTTTAGAATTCCCAATGTGACCCAATTTGTTTAGATTCCAGCTCCCCAGATGAAAGTGTGGGTTAGCAATAATCAGGGATGGGTGCAAGGAATAGATCACGCCAAACTGAGAAAAATTTTCACCCGGAAAAATGTGGGGAAACATAACAAAAGTGTCGAATTTGGGGCTCTCTAAGGTCTTCACCAGCTTTCCCCGGACCCTGAAAAGCTTAAATGCAAAGGACTGGGAAAGACTTACAATCCCTAATAAATTTAGGGCTTTAAAAAGGTGGTCACCCCCTGTCCGACAAGTTTGGGTCCTGTCTCAAGGTCCTGTCTGATGGAGGGTTGGGGGGGGAAATGGGGGCTCCCCGCCCCGAGTTGGAGGGAGTGGGGGGTCCTGCCCTAGTTGGGGGGAGTGGAGGGCTCCCGCCCGGGTTCTGGAGGAGAGTGGAGGGTCCCGCCCTGGTCTGGGGGAGAGTGGAGGGGTCCTGCCTGGTCTGGAGGAGAGGGGGGGCTCCTGCCCGAGTCTGGAGGAGAGGGGGGGCTTTCCCGCCTGAGTCTGGGGGAGTGGGGGGGTCCTGCCCTGGTTGGGGGGGTGGGGGGTCCTGCCCTGGCTGGGGGAGAGTGGGGGGGTCCGCCCTGAGGCTGGAGGAGAGGGGGGGGGCGGCTCCTGCCCCGAGTCTGGAGGGAGTGGGGGGGTCCCGCCCTGGGCTGGAGGGAAAATGGGGGCTACTGCCCCGGTCTGGAGGAGAGGGGGGTTGCCGGGGCTGAAGGAGGTGGGGGTCCTGCCCCGGGTTGGGGAGAGTGGGGCCCCCTGCCCCGGTTGGAGGGGTGGGGGCTTCTGCCCCGGGGTTTGGAGGGAGGGCTTCTGCCCCGGGCCTGGAGGAGAGGAGGGCTCCGCCCCGAGTCTGGAGGAGAGGGGGGTCCTAACCTGGGGTTTGGGGGAGGGTGGATCTGGCTCCTGCCCGCCTCTCGTGGCTTCTCTCCTGGGCGGGGGGAAAGTAAGCATGATCCCTCCCGCTTGGAATCAGTCTCAGGGTGCCCGGGTGGGACTGGGGGGGGGGACACTATGGAGCTGATGGGGGGGGCCTGAGGGGGCACTTGCAGTATAGGGGGGGTCTGTGAGTGGAGGGGGCGGGCACTCTCAATGTTTTCATTTTAGAGTGTCCCCCCTCCACCACTCCTCACAGACTCTTCCATATACGCAGGTCGCCCCCCAGGCACTCCCATCGCTCATAGTGTCCCCGCCCCCAAGCTGGCCCCGTGTTGTTTCTGCTCCGATGGTCTCATGTTACTGTCACCCCCCGAGACCCCCATCGTAAAGGAGGTGTGTGGGCGGGAGGGGGGCATGGAACAGCGCAACGGAGGGGCCGCTTATAGCGAACGCCGTGGGAAAAGGGGGGAAAATCGGCTGCCGCTGCCCCCGGGTGCCTTGCTACATGTCAAAGTCGGCAGCGGCGGGGGGTGGGAGCGGCGGGCCGGATAAAAATCCCTGGCGGGCCGATGCGGCCCGGGGGCCCAGGAGGACCCCTGTATGGATTTATCTATGCATACTGTGGGAGTGCCAAGGGAATCACTGTCTTGCCATGGGTGGAGTACAGCAAGTCCCGAAGTGATGAAGCAGTTTTTTTGTGTAGTAGTGTGGTTGCTGACGTGTAGTAGCATGGTGTTTTTTGGCTAAGTAGGGTGGCTTTTCCCGAAATGGCTATGTGTGGTGGGAGACATTCTGCGTTCCGGAAGGTTTTGGCGGTCTGGGGCCTTTAAAAGTTGTTACTCCAGGTGACCGGGCAGGTTTTTCCGTGGGTTTGGGCAGCAGAAGAATCATAGAAGGCTGGCCCTCTTTTGTATTGGTGTAAAAATACTGTTTTTTTTGGTGAGTTTCTGAATCTCCCATGTATTATACTGTGGCTTTTCTGCTACTGTTGTGAAAGGGCAATTTAATGTGAACTAAATTTTTCCCCCATAGTGGGGTTGTGAGCTATGCTCGCAATCAGCGACTGTTTTTTTTTCCCAAGTAGATAGGGGCCCGTGTTTTCTTTATTTGGGTTTGTTTTCTCCAGTTTTGGTGTGAGCATGGCCTTTTTTCTTGTTTTTTGAAAAGTAAAGTCCATTTTTTTGTGTTTTTTTGCAATTTTCCCTTTTTTCCCTACAAAACAATTTTATGCAAAATCAAACAAGAGGAAATGTGCGACATCATACGTTCTTGAAGGGGGGTTTTTTCTCAGAGTTTAACGTACATGTGCATATCACCAAGAAAAAAAAGCAAAGACCTTGTCAAGTGTGGTGGAAATTAAAAAATTGTGTCATTATGCACAGTGAAATGAGTACTATAGTGGGCAATCCATCATGCCACCCTGACAAAGGTTATGCTGCACCTTGGCTCAGGGTACAGCTTAACCAATTATTCCCTGGCCTCGTGGGAGAGGACAAGAAAGCCAGATCAACTTTAGAGAGAAGGAAGCCTCAGCTTGGCCTAGCAGGACTTTGGATTCCTATGTTGGCATGAGGTACCCTATTGCCACCAGACCTCATGGCCTTTGGGAACCAGTTAGCCCAGATCTCCTATCTGGAAGGCATTTGTTGCAAGGGACTTTAACTGAGGGAATCACTGTTCTTCTGCTGGATGTCTAAGTGGCTGTGACTGTATGAAGAGACATGTATTTGAAAGTAACCCTCTCCTATATATGTAACATCGTGCCTGGACTAAGTAAAGAAGTCCTTTGCTGCTTTAAAGTTGACCCATCTTCTCCTGCCTGTCATTCTGCACTGCACATCAACGGCACCTCACACAATACCGCAGGTAGTAGAGGGATAGACCACCACCAAAGTGTGCCCAAGGGGATCAACTACCACCATTATCCCAAGTGCAGACCCCCTCTTCACTGGTGCCGGGTTCTGGAGGAGCACAAGAGGAGTGGGAAGCAAAGTAATAGCCCATAAGGAATGGGCCCAGGATCCCGCGGCTACCTCTCCCACCTCTGGTATTGGTCAGTAAAAATACTGCTGTTTTGTGGTGCTCAGCAGTAGGCCAGAATAGTGGTAGAGGAGGTCTCTACAGGTATTGAGTCAGTGGCCAGACGGCCTAGGATTTGATTTGTTTTGTTTCTGTGTTTAATCTTGCCTGAGGAATAAAGCTGGCTGAGGCCAATCTCAAAATATACTGCGTGGACCGAGTTCCACATTTACCGTGTGCCATATCCACTGAACAGAAAGTGACGATCCCGCTAAAGTAAGCTAATTAATCTCTTGGACTGTTCAAAATGGAGTCCAAAAGCTAAGCAAGTGTTTACTACACACATAAGTTTTCTCGTTCCATTCAGTTCTGACTTATTAGTTTAGTACCTATCAATCAGGGAACACAAGTATAGTTTGGACATCCTTGATCCCATCAGAATATTTATACTTGGGCTCTTCATCTAAAGACAAATTATTCTAGTTACCTCCATGTCTAACAATGACATGCTACATAGAAAGTATAGCTTCACCCTGCATGATTACAAAATTGTAAATAGCTTGGTGGGCTTTCAGGTATTGAACCTTACTTGTGATTATTAACTTTGTACACCTAAAGCACCAGTGAGCACACTTCTTAACAAAAAATTTTAACAGTCCATCCACTGACCTCTCTCCATTTACTAGATCTGACCATTTAGTAAATGTACCTTCTGTTCCAGCAGGAAATAATTACATACCACCCCCGGTCCACCATCAGAATGAATGGATATATCAAAGACAGCATCCTCTTTTAGGATTTAGTGTTGTGAGGTTATAGGATTTTCCACACTGTACTGTGTTCCCTTTACTCTCATTATTGAATACATCTATTTCCATTATGTGGAGTACTAAAGGTAATTGTTTCTTCTTGGCTGAGAGTGTTATCGGCCAGGCAATGCTCCCAGAAGGAAGAAAGCTGTCTCTATAGTGCCACCTAATGGATTTAGCCTTCCTGTAGTCCACACCATTACCAACCCTTGAAACATGACTAGGGTTTTTAGCCAAGCCAGAATATCCCCTCAAAGAGAATAGTTACCCAATTGTATACAGCATTTTAGAGAGGCCTTTGATGTACCTTAAGGGGGGAATAGTTTCTCCCTATAGAAAGTGGCTACTCAGGTGACTGACCAAATCCCTGAGGTGATTGTGACTCAGTAAATTTTAAACAACAATTTAAATTATTGAGTCGATTGAAATCTTCAAAAATTGTTCAGTCACTATAAATGCTTTGCTTCACTTACCTTATAGTGATACTGAGTCATATTTTGTCTTTATTTCTATACATGTCTAAAGCTACAGTGGGGGAAAAAAGTATTTAGTCAGCCACCAATTATGCAAGTTCTCCCACTTAAAAAGATGAGAGGGGCCTGTAATTGACATCATAGGTAGACCTCAACTATGAGGGACAAAATGAGAAAACAAATCCCAAAAATCATTGATTTGGAAAGAATTTATTTGCAAATTATTTTGAAAAATAAATATTTGGTCAACTACAAACAAGCAAGATTTCTGGCTCTCACAGACCTGTAACTTCCTCTTTAAGAGGCTCCTCTGTCCTCCACTCATTACCTGTAGTAATGGCACCTGTTTGAACTTTCTATCAGTATAAAAGACACCTGTCCACAACCAAAAATAGTCACAAACTCCACTATGGTGAAGACCAAAGAGCTGTTGAATGACACCAGAAACAAAATTGTAGTCCTGCACCAGGCTGGGAAGACTGAATCTGCAATAGGCAAGCAGCTTGGTGTGAATAAATCAACTGTAGGAGCAATAATTAGAAACTGGAAGACATACAAGACCACTGATAATCTCCCTCGATCTGAGGCGCCACGTAAAACCCATGGGGCAAAATGATCACAAGAACGGTGAGCAAAAATCCCAGAACCACACGGGGGGACCTAGTGAATGACCTGCAGAGAGCTGGGACCAACGTAACAAAGGCTACCATCAGTAACACACTATGTCTCCAGGGACTCAGATCCTGCAGTGCCAGGCGTGTCCCCCTGCTTAAGCCCGTACATGTCCGGACCCGCCTGAAGTTTGCTAGAGAGCATTTGGATGATCCAGAAGAGTATTGGGAAAATGTCATATGGTCAGATGAGACCAAAGTAGAACTGTTTGGTAGAAACACAACTCGTCATGTTTGGAGGAGAGAGAATGCTGAGTTGCATCCAAAGAACACCATACCTACTGTGAAGTATGGGGTAGTAACATCATGCTTTGGGGCTGTTTCTGTGCAAAGGGACCAGGACGACTGATCTGTGTACATGAAAGAATGAATGGGGCCATGTATTGTGAGCTTTTGAGTGCAAACCTCCTTCCATCAGCAAGGGTATTGAAGATGAAACGTGGCTGGGTCTTTCAGCATGAAAATGATCCCAAGCACACCGCCAGGGCAACGAAGGAGTGGATTTGTAAGGGAGTTGAAAGTCTGTGTTGCCCAGCAACAGCCCCAAAACATCACTGCTCTAGAGGAGATCTACATGTAGGAATGGGCCAACATACCAGCAACCGTTTGTGCTAACCTTGTGAAGACTTACAGAAAACGTTTGACCTCTGTCATTGCCAACAAAGGATATATAACAATATATTGAGATGAACTTTTGTTATTAATCAAATACTTATTTTCTACCATAATTAGCAAATAAATTCTTTCCAAATCAGACAATGTGATTTTCTGGATTTGTTGTCTCATTTTGTCTCTCATAGTTGAGGTCTACCTATGATGTCAATTACAGGCCTCTCATCTTTTTAAGTGGGAGAACTTACACAATTGGTGGCTGACTAAATATGTTTTTTTCCCCACTGTAAGTTCAGACTACTGCTGGTTTTCTGGTAGAGTTCAACAAAACACTCAGACTAAGGAATATAGGGGAACCAGACCCTAGATAGATATAGGAGTACCACTCAACTAAGCATAAACCAATCAATGTAGTGTATCCCCTTCAATAAATCATAAAACATAACCTTGAATCATATCAGGATAAAACTAAGACAAAGAATTCAGACACACAATCACAAACTATCTATCTACTAACCTATAACCAGGGGAAAGCGAAATGAAGTTAAGGTGATATCCCTGCCTATAACCACAGGGCATGTCAGGAATCTCCTGCTATGACTTGGAACTTGTTTACCGTGTTTGCCCTAAAGTTTGCCCTCAGTCAAGATGGTGGATCGTGTCTCAGCTGGGTGCCATCTTGTTTCCTGTTTCCTATTGTAAGCCTATATAAACTCCTCAAGCCTGTTGCTCATTGCTTGAGTATTGTGTTAAGCTCCTGCCGTGCAGTCCTCTAGCCTGGAACTTGCCTTCCCGTTAGTTCCTCATCTTTGCGGTTTAATCTGCAAACTCCTGATACCTACATATCTCTCAACTGTGCTCCTCCTGACCTTGCCTGGATCCAGTCTACATCTCTGCTGCCTCCTGTTCCAGTCTGCATTTGCCTTCGCTGTATTCAAACCAGTCCTCGCCATTGGATTCCAGCTGTATCCACTAGTATCGTGACAGGGCACCTGCCCCAACAAGGATGAACACATCTGGAACCTATGCCTTGAGAGAGCCCTACAATCTCCCTGTAATATTGTGCAAATGAAAAAATCCTCACAAAGGAATTACAACAAGAGGCAAATCATACAGCATGTATATAACACCTATACAAATGTCGCCATTAAATATTGTGTTAGGCAAATAGTCAATGGGGCAGATTTTTTCAATTGTCTAATGTTAACAAAATTAAAGTTAGACTAGACAGTCTTACAATGCGCCGCATTTATGATAGTGTTGATAAATCTGGCGCAGGTTAGAACTGTCTAGTTTAAGTTTGTACCATCTTTAAGTTGGCTTACTTTTACACCAGAAATTGTGCCAAAACTCATTTTTCGGCGCATTTAAGCGAGGCCCTTTCTGAGAAACCACACCCCTTTTACAAGGTCACTCCCCCTTCGTCGGACGAGGAGCAGAAGTGTCTGAAACTGTCTAAAACACATAGGGCGACATGTATGAATTCTGGTGCTGATAGACAAGTTCTAAATCGCTTTAAGGTAGTGTAGAATGTGCCAGAATGTATGAACTTGTTCTTCTGCAGTTGATACATATAGGCGCAGTCTAGTGCCAATACGACAAGTCTGGCTCAGACAGATAACCTTTACCCTGGTGTGGCTGTTCTAACTGTTCTGTGCCAAAGTTTTGGCGTGAAAGAATCATAAATGATTCTATTTCTACTAGTGTGGTGCGACACGCCCCCAAAACTTTGGCACGCTAAAAAGTGTCTTTGGCGCGGTACCGAGTACCCCTGTTCATACATCTATAGAACTGATCTACTACAGCTTTTTGAGGCAAGAATTCTGGGGCAGCTCCGTTCATACATGTCGCCCTTATTAAATGTGGTGAAAAGCTTGTAAGACATTGTTTTTGGCGCAAATTGAGCCAGAATTCTGGCGCAACTGCCTTGATAAATCTGACCCAATATGTTAACTTCTTAAACAACCTATCTGTATAGAGCCAATACCTATCGGCTTCTAAAACAACTATATAAACTACTCTGATGGGTTTCGTCAAAGTTCAGGGACAACAAGTAAATTCTAAAACACGGATAAATATATACATAGAGAGATAGTGTTATTTTATGATAAGTAGTACAAGATGTAAACCGCAGGTATAGATTAAAAGATTTTAATCTTAACCTGTGCTTCAACACCGTAGAGAAATGTAATCATTACATACCAAACGAGGGGGCAAAACTGACCAAATAACTGAAGTGGGAACGGGGCCTGACAAGGTAATATCAGCTGGAAAGAACTGAGTTGAGGGCCAAGATCCTAGTATAGAGTCAAAGAACGCAATAGTAGCTTCCTGGACCAGGCACAGGTCCAGCACAGTAAGGGGACGTCACAGCAGGGGTTACCCCACGAGGCCAGAGCTTCCGGTGTCATCTAGCGGCTGTGTGTTGACCACCAAGCCAACGGTTCTCGAATGGTTGACTAGGTCATCCACTTTCTCCCAGATGACATCTGACAACCCCGGCAAAGAGTCGGTGCATCCACAAGACACAACCTTTAGTTGGCATTGCCCAGGAGCAGGTCAGGGACCCTCACTTGTCCTCAACCCGCCTCTGTCCCATTCGGTTCCCACAGCCAGAGAACTACTATGTGCTGTGGGCTCTGCGCCACTATACAGTGAGGATGAACTACTTGAGGACAGTGGGCAGCAAAGAGGTAGGGAAGACATCCACTGCTTCTTGTAGAAGCGAGCAAGTAGTGATGAGGAGAGTGGCATGGGGGTTATGTTGCGAGTGGTCAGGCTCTGTACAGCAAGACCGTTGAGGAGGACAGCAGTGACAGGCAAACACTAATCGATGTAGCCAATCGCACTTGGAAGCCGGGTGAAGCAAGCATGGCTGGGGCAAGGTATTCTGGTGCTCTAGCTAAACAAGGCATAAAGTGCGCCCAAATGGAAAATTCAGCCCACCATGCCTCCTTGCGTTCCCTTTTCTGCCTGGGATGAAGTGGCGCCCTAGGCGGTTGCCTACCTTCAACTACCCATCGTCCCGGCCCTGGAAGCAAGGGCTTCATCATCATCATCATCATCATCATCATCATCGGGAGAAGAGCGCGTCAGCTTGCGCGTCAGGCAGTGGCGCAGCCGGCAAGTCGGTAGTGTAGCCGGGAGTCAGCACGGTGGCAGCAGTGCGAGGTCGGGAGCCAAACAACCACGATTTAGACCACCCACTTTGCAGGTCTAAGAAATTAGCAGAGCAGGAGCTCACCGAGGCAGCGGCAGTAACAGTCAGTGCGGAGCATTGGTGGTAAAATCACCTGCTCGGCAGTGTGCCAGTTTTCTGCCAAGACATTAGAGGAGGCGAACATGGCTATATGTAGAGTCTGTGGGCAGAAAGTAAAGCGTGACCAGGGACCTAACGTTGGCACCACAGCCCTGCCTAAACATATGCAGCATCACCATACAGTGTCCTGGGAGAAACGTGTCTCAGATGTGGTGGTCCATCCTGCTGCAGCAGAAGCACTCAGTGGCACACCTCACATTTCAGACAGTCAAGACTCCACCACCTCTGATGAAGGGAGTTGTCTGTCTTTCACATCATCTACCGGTCCAGATGCTCCTGCTCCTCGCCACTCATGGTGCCAGCATTCGTTCACGATTTCCAAGAGACAGCAGTATGCGTCTAGCCATCCCAAAGTGCAGTAGCTGACCGTGCTCCTGTCCAACTTGGTGGTACTGCAGTCTCTTCCTTTTCAAATGGTAGACTATGCACCGTTCAGAGAACTGGCAAGGAAAATTTGAATGCAATTTATCCATTCCTACACCACCAAGCACACCTTCCTTGAGCTGAACAGAACAGAGAAACTATGAAAACAGGGAGATATCTATGAACAGAGCAAAACAGGGAGAAATCTATGAACAGAGCAAAACAGGGAGAAATCTATGAACAGAGCAAAACAGGAAGAAATCTATGAACAGAGCAAAAAAGGGAGAAATCTATGAGCAGAGCAAAACAGGGAAGAATCTATGAACAGAGAAAGGCCATTAGTGATTTCTTGATGATCCAAGCGGATGGGGATACTCCATTGTGTAATTTTTATGTCAGCCAGTGGCAGCTCATGCGTGAAACAAGAGCTCAGGCTCTTTCAGGAGGCCACGTAATTTGACAGTCGCCAGGACTATGGGATGAAGAACGTCATTTCACTGCTTCATGTCCTGGAACATATGCTACAAAATCTGTCTGTTCAGGGGACTGGAGACGTGACGACTACATCTCATGGCAACATGAGTCCTGTGGGGGCAATGGGCAGCCAGTGAAGGAATTGGCAAAGGGGAGAGGCAGAGGAGTAATGAGAAGAGAAGTGAATCAGATGGGCAGCAGAGTTAAGGATGGATTGAAGGGGAGCGAGGGTGCTAGACGGGAGGCCACAGAGAAGGATGTTGCAATAGCCTAGGCGTGAAATGACGAGGGCATGGACAAGCATTTTTGCGCTTTCAAAGAGAAGGAATGACCGCATGCAGGAGATATTTTACAGGTGAAGGCAAGGGTAAGGGTTTGGATGTGTGGTTTGAAAGGCCAGATTGGAGTCAAAGGTTATCCCAAGGTAACGAACTTTTGGAGTCAGTGAGAGAGTGCAGCCATTGGTAATGATAGAGAGATCTATTTGCGCCATCGTCCATCCTGACAGGTCTGACCGGGGGGTTCCTCAGCGCTCACGTACCACTGCTCTGGTTTGCTGTGGGAGGTTGGGGTTGTAAGAGCAGTACCAGCTCCCCCTACAGCAACCTGAGTCTGGAGTTGTTGATGTCTGTTGAAATTAGTGATTTTTCTACTCAGGTGACACGAGAGGAGGAGCAGGAGCAGCCAGAGGAGGTAGAGGGAGATGAGGAAGACAAGGCAGATGACCCTGACACACCATGGCAGTATACAGTGGAGATGGAGGCAGCGAGTCCCTCAGAGTCACTTGTGCAGATGGCCCGCTGCATGCTGATTTGTCTGTGTAGTTGCAGCCAAATAGTCACCATCCGGCAGAGGGATGACTCCTGGCTCTCCACCGTCTTGGACCCTCGCTACTGGTCCAAAGTGGGGCATTTTTCACCTGCCAAGAAGGAGGACAATCTCAAGTACTATAGCGACATCCTATGTAGTCAGATGGCCGCTGCCTATCTACGCCATCATCCATCCTCTCGCAGGACTGACCGGGGGGGTTCCTCAGCGCTCATGTACCACTACCACGGCTGTCGTGTGAGGGTATGGGGGGCTAGGAGCAGTACCAGCTCCATCAGCAGCAACCTGAGTCTGGAGTTGTTGATGAGCAGCTTTCTTCTCTCCTCTAGTTATTTAGGTACCCACCAGCAGTAGAACCTGGAGCAGTCCCTGAACCCTGGATTCTTCTGGCTACCTACCTCAGCTACTATTCTGATGCTGCCACTCACCTGATGCCATACATCTGCTGCCTGCTGCTCCTTCAACCATCCACCATTTTTACCAGGGACTGGTACTCCCCACTCTTCACTGGGTCATTATGTAGCCTTCTGATGCTTCTGCCATCTCACCACTCAGGTCTACTCATGCTGCTGCTGTTGCTGTCATCTCCAGGCTATGTCACCATGTCACTCTCTGGCTTGATGTTGCTGTTACTGCCACTTCCTCATTATGTCACCTAGCTGCTGCCACCTCAAATTATGACATTGTGCCACTCTCCGGCCTGATGCTCCTGTAGCTGCCACCACCTCCACACTGTGTAATTGTGTCAATCTGTGGCCTAATCATGCTGCTGCCACTGCCACAATCTCTCATTTGCCACTCTGTGGCCTACTCATGTTTCCACCCTCCACCAACATGACATTGCCACTATGTTCGGTTTACCCCTTCTTTTAATCTGTCAGAAGGAATGAAAAGGACAAACACAACCGATTGTGTCTTCAGAGAAGCCGTAAGGCTAGTATGACATTGTCCTTTGTTTGCATCAGGATTGTCTGATGAGTAGATAGCCAAAAGCAGGAGTGGATACAAAACATAGAAGACATGCTAATATTCCATTTACTTATTATTTTTGGGATCAACTCCTGTTTCTTTTTGGCTTTAGCAATGATGGATTATTGACCAATTGAAAGTGGACACTGAAGGATCAAAGGAAGGGCAAAATGATTAGTGACATCAATGCAAAATTACTGATTACACCCTATCCACTCTTTTGGGGGGCTCTACATGTATCAGCATTTAACAGAATCACCACAATAAGTGAAAAAATTAACTGTTTGCCACAGATAGCAATATCCCAAGAGACTGAACTGGCTGGATTTGAGATGTAGGGCTGAGATACACAAACAATGTATTTGACACAAAATTCTCCACAAAAAGTGGATAAATTAACTCTTGACCACAGATTAAAATACCCCCACAGTCTGAAGTTGATGGATTTCAGGCGTGTATGTGGCAGAAATATACACACCCTGTATGTGACACAAAATTACCCCACAAACAAGAGGATAAATTAACCCTTGGGTATAAAATACCTACAAATAACCGATGGAATTTTAGCGTTATGGGGGAAAATACACACACCCTGTATTTGTCTCAAAATTTCCCCACAAACAAGAGGCTAAATTAACCCTTGGGTATAAAATACCCTACACAGTGAACCAGATGGAATTCATGCGAGTATGGGGCAAAAATACACACACCCTGGATTTTAGGTTGAATACCCCACAAACTAAACAAACAAAATAAAAAACGCTGTTTCAGGAACAGGTGAGTATATGACACATACTTGTGAAGGTCTTTCACCACAGTAGCTCATAAAACGGGTTTGTTTTGCACAGAGTGCAATATAGTGCTGCAGCAGATAGATGCTTGTGGCAGAAGACACACTGACAAGTGTCATAATTTAACATGGTGTCTGTATTTATAGGTCTGTGACATCACAGAAGCCCGCTGGTTGCTGATTGGCTTCATGTCTGTACATTACATTGAGGGTGTTCCTTTCTTCCTCCCATAGTTCTCTGCCCAATGTCACGCCATGTGCTTGTGGCCATTTTGGAAAAAAAGACGATTCGTTCCCGCGAAGTACCACAAACTTCGCCTTCGTGCAGAATCGAATTTTTCCTGAAATTCTAAACGAATTTCACTTTGTTAGAATCGATTCGTCCATCACTACTCAAGACCCTCGCTATTATTTTTTCTTTTTAAAATGAAGCTCTGGTATTGACTGGTTACCTTTCATTCATTCTCAGTTTCATGTTTACTCAATTATTTTTAAATACACTGCATTTATGTTTGTTGAATTGGGTCAGCAATAAGATTGTATATTTTCTTCAATTCTGGTTGTATCGCACAAGGTGATATCTCAGCTACGTACATATCTTACTAAATAAGATCCCAAGTGTTTATGCACTTCCCCATCTCTCCCCCGACGATCAATAATATTTGGAAAAAGCTAATACCTATAACTATAAATGTTTTATATCTTTACCCTCTAACTACTTTCTTAAATGTCTATAATTCAGTTTGCCTAATATATTTGTCTTTTTATTATCTATTCGCCTCTTTTGCTGTACTCAATTGTTAAATAAATTTCTTTGAATTTGAAAAAACATACAAATATACATGGAAGCTGTGAACATTATAAATATGATATAGTATGTATGTGTACCCATGGTCTGGAGGCACAAGTGGGCACTAACTATAGAGGTTGAAGGTAAGTAAGATAACCATATGTGAGAACAGCCATAAAGTATGACTTTATTTGCAATAATAACTCTCACAGTACTAAGTAACTCTTAAAGGGGTTTTGCCACGATCTCATTTCATACCTCCTGCAGCCAGCTCTTCAGCTCTGTGTGCTCAGAAGGAGGCATGTGTGATTTGTTTGAATTGCATATCATGTGACCTAGCAGGATGACATCACCAGGCCTTTCCTCTCTCTAGTCAAAGAAAGATCTGTTTATTTACAGAGGTACAAGTAGTTTCACTGTAGCTTAGAGGTAATGCTTTTTACCTCCCGACACCAGGGTCCTAGGTTCAAATCCCTGCAGGAACCAAACCTGTGGATTATTTTTTCTTTATCAATACACAGACCTCATTGAGGTTTCTTTTTTAATTTATTTGCACTGTTTGACTAATTAATAAGGAGTATAGGACAGGAGCAGAATGACAACACCTGGGTTTGAACACTCAGTAGCTGCCTGAGAGGAGAGGTGATGTCTGAGCATGTGTGACCAGGACTGAGGAGCTCTCAGCCCAGGTCGTATCCCCTGGAGATGAGCAGTAAACAATGGCTCACTAAAAGGGCAACTAAAACGGTCCAGAATTTTAAATAACAATGAATGGTGAAAATGTTTATTATTTAATTTGCAAGCTTCCCACGTCAATTTTACTTTGTGGCAAAACCCCTTTAAGATAAATCACACAACCATATCCATACAATGAAATTAAATGTCAGATATATACTGACACAAATTTTTTTTTTGTACCTTTTTAATGAAACATATTCAACTTATAGTTATGTAATGGACTTGGACATAAATTCCAGACTTTCAGCTTTCATTTGAGGGTATCCATAAAATTGGATCAAGGGCTTAGGAGTTTCAGCTCCTTAACATGTGCTAGCCTGTTTCTAACGGGACCAAAAGTAATTGGACAAATAAAATAATTGTAAATGAAATGTTAATTTTTAATACTTGGTTGAAAACCTTTTGTTGGCAATGACTGCCTGAAGTCTTAAACTCACGGACATCACCAGACGCTGTGTTTCCTCCTGATTGGTCAGAATTTCATACTACAGATGGACAATGACTTAAAACATAAAGCCAAAGCAACCCAGGAGTTCATTAAAGCAAAGAAGTGGAATATTTTTGAATGGCCAAGTCAGTCACCTGATCTCAACCCGATTGAGCAGCATTTCATGACTAAACTTCAGACAGGCCCACAAACAAACAACATCTGAAAACCGCTGCAGTAAAGATCTGGCAGAGCATTAAAAAGGAGGAAACGCAGCGTTTGGTAATGTTTAAGACTTCAGGCAGTCATTGCCAGCAATGGGTTTTCAACCAAGTATTAGACATTAACATTTTATTTACAATTATTTCATTAGTGTAATTACTTTTTGTCCCTTTAAAAACAGGGTGGCACATGTCAAAGACCTGAAACTCCTAATCCCTTAATCCAATTTTAATCATAGTTGCCAACTTTTGAAAATGAAAAAGCAGGAGACCTTAGTGGGCGGCGCGCGTAGCGCGCCGCGGCAAAAAATTTGCATGGAAACGCCCATCTTGTCGGTATGCCAGCCCCTCAAATAAAAGCCACACCCACTCCACCTAAACTGCATAACGGCTTTGGGAAGAAAGCTAGGTAGATGCCATTATAGCCAGTAGTAAGCCCCCCATAACCAGGTAGTGCCCCTTACAGGCAAGTAGATGCCCCCTCTGTAGCCAAGTAGATGCCCCCTCTGTAGCCAGGTAGAGCCAAATTTGTAGCCAGGTAGATGCCCCCCTTTGTTAGCCAGGTAGTGCCCCCATTGTTAGCCAGGTAGTGCCCCCATTGTTAGCCAGGTAGTGCCCCCTCTGTTGCCAGGTAGTGCCCCCATTGGTTGCCAGGTAGTGCCCCATCTGTTTGCCGGGACGATGTCCCCTCGGTTGCCAGGTAGTGCCCCCTGTTAGCCAGGGTAGTGCCCCCTGTGTTGCCAGGTAGTGCCCCCTCTGTTAGCCCGGTATTGCCCCCATCTGTTAGCCAGGTAGTGCCCCCTTTGTTGCCAGGTAGTGCCCCTCTGTTGCCAGGTTTGCCCCCCTCTGTTGCCAGGTAGTGCCCCCATTGTTGCCAGGTGATGCCCCCATTGTTGCCAGGTAGGTGCCCTCTCTGTTCGCCAGGTAGTGCCCCCATTGTTGCCAGGTGATGCCCCCCATTGTTGCCAGCTGAAGCCCCATTGTTGCCAGGTAGTGCCCCCTCTGTTGCCAGGTAGTGCCCCCAGTGTTGCCAGGTGATTGCCCCCTCTGTTGCAGGTGATGCCCCCATTGTTGCAGGTAGTTGCCCTCTCTGTTGCCAGGTAGTGCCCCCATAGTTGCCAGTGATGCCCCCATTGTGCCAGCTGAAAGCCCCCTCTGTTGCCAGGTTAGTGCCCCCTCTGTTGCCAGTAGTGCCCCATTGTTGCCAGGTGATGCCCCCTCTGTTGCCAGGTAGTGCCCCATTGTTGCCAGGTGATGCCCCCATTGTTGCCAGGTAGTTGCCCTCTCTGTTGCCAGGTGATGCCCCCTTTGTTGCCAGGTAGAGCCCCCTAAAGCTAATAAAAATAAAATAATAAAATCCACTTACCTTACCAGGCTCCTGCAGCGCGGCCAGCTCCTGTCCGATCTCTTCAGCGGCGCAGGTGGATGTGTGAGCAGCCGAGCGTCACTCCCCTTGCAGCCGCGGTCACTTCCCCCTGCCCGCTGACATATAATTGCGGCGCACACACCGGCGCCGTACATACAGGGGGAGGAGGAGCGATCCCTCCTGCCTCCTCCCGCACAGTAGACCGCGGTCGGGTGAGCGGCCACTGCGGGCCGCTTCACCCGCCTGTAGGAGCGGTCCCGGGGCGCCAGAGTAGCGCCCCCGCGCTACTCTTGCGCCGCGGTAATTTAAAGGACCCCCGCCGCCAGTAGGCGGCGGGAGGAATGCCAACTCCCCCGGGAGGGCGGGAGGGGACCCCAAATAGCGGGACCCCCCCGCCAAAAACGGGAGAGTTGGCATGTATGATTTTAATGTGGATACCCTCAAATGAAAGCTGAACGTCTGGACTTTATGAGCATGTCCACTATAACTTAAGTTATAACTATAACTTGAATATGTTTCAGTAAACAGGTAAAACCAAATTTGTGTCAGTGTCCAAATATACATGGACTTAACTGTACAGTATATAAAGAGCTACACATACAACATTATAGATAAAAGAGAGGTACCTTTCTGCTGATGGTGTAATTGCAGTCTATTTTCTATGCTCCGTGTCTAATGAAGTGCTTCTATTGAGATGTTTTCTAAATAAAATGTAAATGAATGTAAAACACTTGTAAATACACTTACACTTATTTGCTTATTTAGATTTTTTATTGTCTCTAATTTTTTATGTAATGTTTTAACAGTGCTGTGCAAAAAATGTCCAGCAGATGTCAGCAATAAACCAAGAATAATGTACACATCTTAATGTGTCAAGAATAAGTACACAAAATGGTTCAGAGCTAAGATGCGTGTGTCACAGTCCTGGTTTGTACCATATATACAGTGGGGAAAAAAGTATTAAGTCAGTCATCAATCGTGCAAGTTTTCCCACTTAATAAAGATGAGAAGGCCTGAAAATTGACATTCAATAGTTAACCTCAAACTATGAGAGACAAAATGAGAAAAACACATCCCGAAAATCACATTGTCTGATTTGGGAAAGAATTTATTTGCAAATTATGGGGGAAAAATAAGTATTTGGTCATCTACAAACCAGCAAGATTTCTGGCTCTCACAGACCTGTAACTTCTTTTTTAAGAGGCTCCTCTGTCCTCTACTCATTACCTATAGTAATGTCACCTGTTTGAACTTGTATAAAAGACACCTGTCAACAATCTCAAACAGTCACACTCCAAACTCCACTATGGTGAAGACCAAAGAGCTGTCGAAGGACACCAGAAGCAAAACTGTAGCCCTTCACCAGGCTGGGAAGACAGAATCTGCAAAAGACAAGCAGCTTGGTGTGAAGAAATCAACTGTGGGAGCAATAATTAGAAAATGGAAGACATACAAGACCACTGATAATCTCCCTCGATCTGGGGCTCCACACAAGATCTCACCCCATGGGGCCAAAACGATCACAAGAATGGTGAGCAAAAATCCCAGAACCACACAGGGAAACCTAGTGAATGACCTACAGAGAGCTGGGACCAACGTAACAAAGGCTACCATCAGTAACACACTACCCCGCCAGGGACTCAGATCCTGCAGTACTAGGCGTGTCTACCTGCTTAAGCCAGTACATGTCCGGGCCCGTCTGAAGTTTGCTAAAGAGCATTTGGATGATCCAGAAGAGTAGTGGGAAAATGTGCTATGGTCAGATGAAACCAAAGTAGAACTGTTTGGTAGAAACACAACTCGTCGTGTTTGGAGGAGAGAGAATGCTGAGTTGCATCCAAAGAACACCATACCTACTGTGAAGCATGGGGGTGGCAACATCATGCTTTAGGGCTGTTTCTCTGCAAAGGGACCAGACACTGATCTGTGAACATGAAAGAATGAATGGGGCCATGTATTGTGAGCTTTTGAGTTCAAACCTCCTTCCCATCAGCAAGGGCAATTGAAGATTGAAACTTTGCTGGGTCTTTCAGCATGACAATGATCCCAAGCACACCACAAGGGCAATGAAGGAGTAAGGCATAAGAAGCATTTCAAGGTCCTGGAGTGGCTTAGGCAGTCTCCAGATCTCAACCCCATAGAAAACCTTTCGAGGGAGTTGAAAGTCTGTGTTCCCCAGCAACAACCCCAAAACATCACTTCTCTAGAGGAGATCTGCATGGAGGAATGGGCCAACATAAAAAACAAATGTTTTGGCCAACTTTGTGAAGACTTACAGAAAACTTTTGACCTCTGTCATTGCCAACAAAGGATATATAACAAGTATTGAGATGAATTTTTTGTTATTGACCAAATTACTTATTTTCCACCATAATTTGCAAATAAATCTTTCCAAATCAACAATGCGATTAATCTGGATTTGTTTTCTCATTTTGTCTCTCATAGTTGAGGTCTACCTATGACGTCAATTACAGGCCTCCCATCTTTTTAAGTGGGAGAACTTGCACAATTGGTGGCTCACTAAATACTTTTTTCCTCACTGTTCTAAGCTATAGAACTAAGATCAGAGTCCTGCAGGAGGAAACAGGAGACATTTTTCCCCTGAAAAACATAAAAAGGGAATTTTCATTTCAATGACAAAGCTTGAAATCCTATTGAGCTTAACATGGGGTTCACATAATACACAGATCTGAATAAGGCCTATTGTATGACATATACTTACTGAACCTTTTAGGATAGGCTTAAAGCGATTGTCCAGTTGTATATTTTTAACTAAATTATTGCTGCTAAGGCTGTGACAAAATAAAAAACACATACTCTACTCACCTACATTCCAGCGCTGCTGCTGACAGTGCTCTCGCTTGGTCTTCTGTTTACTTCAAGTCCTGGAAATCAGATCGTCAGTGGCATTTGACCACAGCAGAATATCAGTGGCTGCAGTGGTGGTGATCTTCCAGGACCGGAAATATACAGAAGAGCCAGCGAAAGCACTGGCAGCAGCAGCACTAGTACATAGGTGAGTGAAGACATAAGTATGTGTTTCACAGTGTCAGCAACACTAATATATTATTAAACACCTGGACAATCTATTTAATAGAGATTGTGGATTGAAATGTTTTTTTCGTGTACAGCACACCTTTAAAAGGATTATCCAAAAAGCTAAAATGTTGCATTTTAAACATGAATTAAATGCACTGTTACGGCAAAATGACCTTAAAAAAACTACAGCCATTTCCCCCAAAAACAAATCCCCAAACAGAGAAAAAAAAAATATATGGCCCATGAATTGGGTAGGGCAAAAACAAAATAAAAATCTTTAGAACAAAGTACAACATCCACAATCCAAAATCATCATTATACTGTATACTGGTTGAATTAAATAAGTTGAGACATAAGGATGAATTCACATGCTAAGAGTTTATGATTTAAATTCAGCACCACAAATCCACAGTGATTGTCAGTACATTGCCTGTGGATGAGGTTTTGAAATCTTTGTCTTCTTGTAGTGGAATGAATCCGTGCAGAAAAATTAGCATGCTGCATAATTGTGCTTTGGATTCAGATCAAAGTTTCGGTTTGACTTGACCATAATTTTTTTTGGTAAAGTTCTCCAAAAATTTTTAACCCTAAATTAGGGTTTTAAGGCTATGTTCACACAGCTTATTTCAGAACGTATTTACATCGGATTGCCGATCGTAAATCCGTTCCGAAATCAGTTGAAAATCAGTTGCAAATAAGTGCCACTAAGTGTGGGCACGTATTTGTAACTGATTTCCCGACGGATTCACCATCTCCAATCATTGTAGGTGGTGAATCCGTCCGTAAATAATTGACATGCACATTGTTTTTCCATCCGGATTGCCGTCGTCAATCCGCGGCGGCAATCCGGAACGGAAATACGCGTCGTGTGAACGACGAGCCGTATTTTCTATTGAAATCAATCGAAAATAGGCTGTTACTTATTTCTGACTGATTTGCCGACGGATTGACGATCGTCAATCCGTCGGCAAATCCGCGGCAAAATAAGCCGTGTGAACGAGGCCTTAAGGTGTTTTTGTGGGCTAGTCTGGTAACGCAATACTGCTGTTGTGGCCTAACATCCAATTAGATATTCTGTCCAATGTCACTTCTGGTTACTTGACCATAGGCCCAATGTTATGGTAACTAGAAGCAGGGCTGGACTGGGACTGTCATGATTATGCCTGACACACCCCTGGCTTTTGGCTCTGGTCGCCAACCATGGCCGGTACGACGTAAACCATGGTATCCGTTCCCTATAGTTCGCTTGTATTCTCATTTGACTTTGTGCTCTCTGACTCTTGCTTGGTTCCTGGTTATTAGTGATGAGCGATTGTGTCAACTATCGTTATCGATTTGATAGTCGATATTGGCAATTATCATGACGATATCCGAAGTCGAAAACGTTTATCGCCGGGGACCTTTAAAAATTAGGGGAGAGGAACTACCTTCATTCTTACACCCAAACGGCTGGGAAGCTGGAATTAACATCCACAACAGGGAAATGGATACGTGCTACATTTAGGCAAAAAAATTTGGAACAAAATTTACAGAAAAAAAGTCACGCTATTCACTTCCTTTTCCCGTACCCAGAATTCCCTCAAACCTGAAATTAAAAATGCCCAAAGGCGTGTTATTTAACCATATTTTCTTGAACTGACATTGACATGCTTGTCCGGCCGCAGCAGACCCTTAAACCTGCATAAAACCCCAAAATTAAAAAGTGCCCGAAAAAGAGTCTTTGACCCCCATTTTTGTTGAACGGACATTGGACTATGCTGTCCGGACCGCAGCATGAACCCCCAAAAATGTTTGACCCCAATTAAAGTGCTGGAAAAAGGAGTCTTTGAACCCCCATTTTTAATTAACTGGATATTGACTTTGCCTTTTTCTGGGCCGCAGCAACACTCAAACTTTCATACCCACGATAAAAATGCCAGAAGAAAGTAGTCTTTGAAGCAGTTTTAGTGAAATGTGACATTGACATCCATATCCTGTAACGCGCATGACCCAAAAACCCCCAGGGGCCCTTATGGACCATCAGAAAAATTTGCAAAAAAGAAAAAAACTATATTAAAAACAAAATCGTTTTTCCCAAAAATGCGCGCCAAGCTACTTTTCCATTCACTGGTGACTTTTTTTCCCCCGGACTTTGAATGGAAACAAACGAAACAAATTTCCCCCGAGGCAACGAGGGCCCGCTGAAAAACCTGCATTCTCTTCAAGGGGTTGAAGGAAATTTCTGTCAAACGGGTGAGGGGGTAAACATGGATCAGCAAAATTCCCGGGAATTTCCGGACTTACAGTGGGTGTGGTTTAAACAATGGCTGCATCCGTCATCTATTAAAAACCCAGGTTCACTGCAGGGGCCCGAGGGTTTCGTGGGTGCGGTGGAGCCCCGGCTGGCCCTCATCCATTAACACGGCAAAAAAAAGCCGCGCAACGAAAACAGTTGTGCTGAGCAGAGTGGGAAAGGGGCG
>JAODAL010054244.1:0-24761 GCA_025379985.1 Phyllomedusa bahiana | reverse complement strand
CTGCCCCAAAATCCTACCCATCACTGTTTCAACCCCCCCCTTATTTTACCCCAGAGCTGCACTCACATCTCTGGTGCATCACTGTGTAAATACATTATTATCCTGTACTATCCTGAGTTCACCCTGTATTATACCCAGAGCTGCACTCAATTTGTGGTGCAGTCATGTGTGTAACATTATTACCCGAAAGCCCCGAGTTACTCTGTATTAACTCCGGGCGCACTAAACTATTCTGCTGTGAGTCACTGTTACAAACATTACTTATCCTGTATGACCCGATTTACATCTGTATTATACTCCAAGTGCCCACTTTTGTGGTTCAGACTGTGTACATACTTTAAAATTTCTTATCTGTTGACCCTGAGTACTCCTTATTTACTCCAGAGCTGACTACATTCTGCGGGTGCGTACTGTGTACATACATTACTTATCCTGTATGATCCGATTACATCCTGTATTATACTCCCGGCTGCACTACTATTCTGGGGTGCATCACTGTGAAATATTATTTACCTGTCTGATCCTAGTTACTTCCTGTATTATATCCAGGCTCCCCCACATTCTGCTGGTGCAGTCATATGTAATACTTTTTTTATCCTGTATTTGTCCTGGCCCCCTGTATTATCCCCAGGCTGCACTCAATTCTGTGGTGGTACTTCAAAAGGTTTAAAATTTAATGGGGGGGGGTTTACCTTTAGTGTATTAAGTGATATCACTGGCACTTTTGTATGCTTGAAGAAGGCTCTACCTGTATTTTTGAGCCGAAACGTTGCACTTTTTGTACTCTGGATTTAGAATAAAAGAAGATTTTTATGCTGACGTCCTCGCATTGCATTTTTTTGGCTCCTATGGGCGTGGGTTGGGCTGCCCTGCCTTTGGACGATCTGCTGCATGCCGCCTTCTTCTGACCAAGAGTGTTTAGGACTTTAGTGCTGGCCCACCCTTTACTCTTTCGGTTATTCTGTTGGTGCAGTCACTGTGCTCATCCAGAACCCTCCCCGGAGTTTAAGCAATGGGGGGACATGACTTTGGTAGGGGGGGACCTAGAGCGCCCTTTAAGTCTTTTTTGTTCCTGTCTGTATACCTGTATGGATAAGCAGATGGAATAGGTTTTCTTAAGTTTTAATTTTTGAGTTTTTAGAAAGGGGACAGTTGTGGCGGTGCAATTTAAGTGTCTGGTGCTCCTCTAGCTCTTGTCAATAAAGTTCACAAATATGAGCTAGGTGGTTTTGATGTTAGGGGGAGGGTTAGGCAGAAGGGGAGGATGCTCGGTTAGGAGGGGGGGGTTTGACTAGATATAAGGTCCTGTTGGCTCTTCCTCTTCCTCTTTCCCCCCGGGGGTAGAACTTGGGGAAAACGTGTCCCCCCCACCCCCCAAAAAATTTTTAAGAATGCTTTTCATTTGTTTGCTATTGTCGTAAATGAGGCTGTATTTTGTACTGTTTATATTGCCATTTTTAGGGGGATGACAAACGTTATTATTTGGATTTTTGATTACATGTTGGCAAATCCTTCCCCAAGGGAAGGGCGTTTTCTTCACCCAGGGTTTCCCTAGGGGTTTTCCCTCCACAGGGGGTTTTTTTTCTCCTGAGTGCTGTAGGATGCCCCGGGGGAGTCTGGGATTGCTAAATTGGTAAAAATAATAAATTAAAAAAAAAAAAAAAAAAAGGTTTTAAAAGTAAATAACATAAATGAATACTAAATGACGGAAAAGCTTTGATGTTTATGGCAAAACTGTCACAGTTTTTTGTTGAAGGGGGTTCGGAGTCAGGTGGAAGTTGAGGCAAGTTAAGGGGCTAATTTTAAATAAAAAGGATGGAAACCTCATGGGGTGAAGAGGCTGAGCTTTGGGAAATGGCCAGCCTTAAGGTGGGATAATGGTAATGGCATCAAGGGGCTGGGGACGGTGGTTAAACAGAGTGAGAACTCCAGAGGGTCATTGGTGCCCTAAAATGTACTGGCTCTGCTAGAAAAGCAAACCCGTGCATGCCGCCCTTTATGTGGTCTGGGGGTGCTGCATGTCGCAGCGGGAATACACACAAGCCGAGCACTCCACCGACTCCTTTCAAATGTTTATTTTGTGGGTTTAAAAAAAAACTGGCCATTTTCACCCAAAAAAAATAGGTGTTGTTGTTTATTTAGAATTTAAAGGGGTTTTGCCCCCGATGTAAAGTTGACGTGGGTTCCCCAAAATGGGTTTTTTAAACACTTTTCTAAATATATGTGATTACAAAAAAAACAGTCTGAAGAGCAAAAGTTCCTTTCAGCCCTTTGGTTCTTCAAAAAGGTTTTTAGATAGGGCCTGAAAGAGCTGACGGGCTTGCGCAGAAAAGAGCTTCTTATTTGATGAGACTGAGCTGCAGAAGTTTTTAAGGAAACCGGGTAGCAATATGTTTTTTTGTATACAGAATAAACTAGTTGAAAGAGTGATTAGATACCTGCTTTATCTGAAGACAG
Source organism: Phyllomedusa bahiana (assembly GCA_025379985.1). Lineage (NCBI taxonomy): Eukaryota > Metazoa > Chordata > Amphibia > Anura > Hylidae > Phyllomedusa > Phyllomedusa bahiana. Next base: position 22,304 of record JAODAL010054244.1, on the reverse strand, counting down.
GGAACATGAAGAACTTTCAAGCTGCTGTGTGAATGGGTGTTCTCTTTTGTATATAGAATCCACAAGTTATATTTTTTTATTTCAGTGTACATGTCACAAGATCCCTTATGCAGCTCTGTGCTCTCCGCTGTGTGTGTCTCTCTCTCTTTCAGCTCCGTCCACTGTTGTACTGTTTATTATTTCACTTAAGTTTTGAGACGCTCCCTTGGATTCCTCACTCCTCACTCCCCCACCCTCTCTCCCCTGCAGCTTCATGACTCAGCGTGATTTGTGACATTCTGCCTTTGCAAACCCAAGAGAGGGGTAAGAATCTATCTCTCGGCAAATCCCCTTTAAATTGGGTTGTATTAGGTGAAGTGGAGGTTCATCCCATATCCAAAAGTCATGAATATAGGGACAAAATCTGAACTGTTTAGGGTGTGTCTGGTAGTAAGCTTGCTGACTGTTCCCAAAAACGGCCTATGGAATTTTGTATGCATTGTCTGTAAAGCATTACATAGGGCTATTACACTGATGGTTTGTCTTTAGGACCTCCCAGGAATAGAATGAGCCATCCTTATTTGTATGGACGCCTCCCTGTCATGCACTGCATTTTGATAGTAATCCAAAAAAAACAAAAATTGGTCAGCACATCCAAAACAATTTTAAAGAAATTAGTATAGGTGCAAAGCAATGCAAACACAACACAACATCAGCAGCGCTCTATAAACGCTAAAAAACAGTCAATTTCGATAGGACATTACATTAAAGGGGTTGTCTCACTACAAGGATTGCTGCTTTTTATGTTAAAGATCTTGTAAAAAAAAGTCACTTTGCAATATGTGTCCATTATCAGTGTCCTACCTATTCCTAAATATCCCCTCTTGTAATGAACTGGTACAATGACAGGAATCCTGTCACTGTACCGGTCCATTACCTGCTTGGTACTCTGCTACCTGTCTATGGCTATACCTGCTGTGATCCATCACCTTCACCTATACCTAGTGTCCTTCCGTCTTGCACTTCGACTGCCACAGCGAGAAGCCACCTCAGGGGAAGCGACTTGGAGGCTCCCCGCCGCTAAGTCCATAAGACCTTGCCGCGGACTCCAGTGAAGACCGGGGACCTCTCAGACTCTGCTCCCTGTCGTGATCTCCACTTTTACCATCTTCGCTCGCGGTGGCCCAGAGGATCCACAATCCCCGGCTACAGTTGTTACGGTACGTACTGACCCGTTATATCCGTTACAGTACGTACTGACCTACCACCTCCGTGAAAGAAAGCTGGTTGCACTTGCACGCAACTTTACATTCTGTTCTATGGGAGTTCCAAGTGGAATGTTCAGCCGTACTCAAAACTCTTATAGAACAGAATGAAGAGTCATGCACAATTCACATTCTGAGCCAACACTTTCAGGGGTCCCTGCCTGAGATAGATGCAGGTCCCAGAGGTGGAACCACACCTTTCAGACTTTGAAGGCCTCTCCTAACCCATCCATTTGCCATCAAAGTCTACAGTGGGAACCTCTTTAATGATTTCCCTGAACAATTGTATAAAAGATGGAGGTGCCCTCAAATTAGAAAAAAGCTTCCTGCATTGCATAGACGTCTTCATTGCTTTCAGCTATAAACATTTTTGCAAGGTTTTTGTGTATTAAAAGGAAAATGTCAGGTTTGTGGGGTAAGAAGGACACGGCGCGGTTCATGCTAATATTATTCCAGACACAATCCCTGTGCAATGCATTCATATCATCGTGTGTTAAAAAGTTCCAAAAAAGTCTTTCTTCCATTCTAATGGCAATCTGCAATGTTACCGCTATTATCTGCCCCACTTAGCCGCTGCACTTAGTCATAGATTCTAAAACTGCAGCCTGATAAAAGAATACATTAAAAAATGCTTCAAAACAGCCAAATAGATGCTCGCTCCTAAACTCTCAGTTTTGTCAGTAGAGGCGAGCGCCCGGCGTTTGTGTGAAGATCATTCCATTCAATCTTCGGCCTTTTCAGGGAACACAATGCACTTGACGTGACGGTGAAGGCTTTAATATGGGGTTTGGGTTTCCATTGTCAAGTAGTAAATAACTATCTGGAGGAGGCATTAAAGGCGACGCATGTTCTTCTTAAATTTAGAGCAAAACTTTGATTTAAGCCTCTGGCATTGTCCTATGAGCGAACGTCTATTATTGCTTGCTTTATAGACAGGAATGCATATGATATTAGAGGCAGAGGAGTCAAATCACTTACTGGTCCCTTGTAGGATGTGCGGACCAGTATGGGATAGTGTCAGACTGAGTTCCCTGAGGCCCAGATGAAGACCATTATTGGGGTCCACCAGTGGAGACAATTCTTGGGGCAAGCAGTGAAGATGATTCTTGGGGCCCACCAGTGGAGTTGATTCTGAGGGCCCACCAGATGGAGAGATTCATTGGGGCCCACCCGTGGAGCTGATTCTTGGTGCCACCAGTGGAGACGATTCTTGGGGCCCACCAGTGGAGTTGATTCGTGGGGCCCACCAGTGGAGACGATTCTTGGGGCCCACCAGTGGAGTTGATTCATGGGGCCCACCAGTGGAGATGATTCTTGGGGCACACCAGTGGAGATGATTCTTGGGGCCCACCAGTGGAGTTGATTCTTGGGGCCCCCCCGAGGACTTGATTCTTGGGGCACACTAGTGGAGTTGATTCTTGTGGCTCACCAGTGGAGATGATTCTTGGGGCATACCAGTTGACATGATTCCTGAGGCCACCAGTGGATGATGATTCTTGGGCCCACCAGTGGAGATGATCTAGGGGCCCACAGTGAGTTGATTCTTGGGACCCACCAGTGGAGTTGATTCTTGGGGACCCACCAGTGGAGTTGATTCTGGGACCCACCAGTGGAGTTGATTCTTGGGACCCACCAGTGGAGTTGATTCTTAGGGACCACCAGTGGAGTTGATTCCTAGGGCCCACCAGTGGAGTTGATTCTAGAGCTCCACCAGTGGAGTTGATTCTAGGGGCCCACCAGTGGAGTTGATTCTTGGGTCCCACCAGTGGAGATGATTCTTTAGGCTCATCCTACATCTACAGCACATACTGCACTCTGCATTTTATTTTCTACATCTCTTTCTCTGCAGCCACGGCCTATCTTCCCAGGACCCCACCGAGGGTTTCCTATGGTTCCCTGTGGGCCAGTTCAAGCCTATTAAAATTATTCTAATGTCCCATCCTCTAATTATCCCCAAGTACAAGAATTTTGCACAATAAAACCATTTTAATACTGATACCACAGGTGTACAAGTCCATAGGAAGCTTAAGGCTCTAGAGCCCCAATGCACAATCTGTAACAGGCCCCTTACCTATCAAATGCCATTTCTATCAATGTCTTCTATTTTGGCTTAGGGTCTTTTAGGCACCATCAAGCACCAGAACCCAGGTGCAGCAGCTACTCCAGGACCCATATCATCAATAAGGTTTATCAGGTTATTAAGAGGAAAAGGACCCTCGTAGTGAATAATCTGCTTCCAGGTAAAGGTTGTCCTGAGTTGGATGTTTTGGGCTTTGACGTGCAGGACCCGGTTATTAAATCAGACCCAGACCTCGTCTTCGCCTAACACTTCCATAGTAATACATGAAGAGAACCTATCTAGCTGCAGCCACGATATACATAGGCAGCAGAACAATACATAGGCAGCAGACATCTTTGAAGCAGTCTTGCCCGCTCCCAGGGACTGCAGTAGGAAATTCAGGAGAACAATAGAGCCCCAATTATGGTAGGATCATGAGGTCCTACTGCCATTCATATCCTGTTCCTGCTATTTGCCCCTGTGGACACCTGACTCTAGTACCCAGTCCCATGGAGTCATTTGGATAACAGGTCTATTATAGACAATCGCCAATGGTACAATTCCTTATTCATTTTATAGTGTGTCAGAAGATCAGGATTTCATGTTCTGTTTGTTAGTTTTCCTCCATTGACCAATGCATGAAAACAAGCGTCAGGATTTCGGCCAGAAGACAGGGCGGCCCATGTGTAGTGCAGCGCTCCATGCATTCAGGCCAGCTTGTTAATCTTCCTTCCTTTGTATCTGGTGAGGTACCAGCATGGCTCTTGCAGCGGGCACGGGGGACCTGTTTAAGAACAAGTAAAGCTTGGATCTGACGTTAATGTATATCAAAGGCTGCATATTACCGAGCTTAATAGTATACATGAAAGCGCTGTCCCTAATTACCCGCGCCCTCATGCTCACATCCTCCACTCCGCTGCTGGGTTGCAAAGTGGATTCTCCTTTACAATAAAAATTCACCTCTGAAGCCAATGAGAAGAATGTAGTAGAGAATTGCTGAAATAGTAATCCCATGGTGAAGTAATATTACGCTCCATATGGTAGATTTAGGGTGAGTACAACCCAAGGACTTGATGGTGGATTTTTTCTTCTGCCTTTGGATTCAATGGGGAAAATCCCCAACAAATGTGTATTTTTTCGGCAATAGAAATTAGCATGTTGCTAATAAAAATAATCCACCTTGCAAGTCAACTTCCATGCAGAAAATGTCCATGTCCTATGGATGAAAATCTGTAGTGCATAAGGCTACAGAGCTCTAAGGGTTTAAACTTGTCATTAACTTAAATAAACAAGCTCCTGTGCTAGAGATAAGTGGATTTCTTCTTCTGTATTTGGATTCAATGGGGAAAATCCCCAACAAATGCGTATTTTTTCGGCAATAGAAAATAAAATGTTGCTAATAAAAATAATCCACCTTGCAAGTCAACTTCCACGTAGAAAATGTTCATATCCTATGAATGAAAACCTGTAGTGCACAAGATTACAGAGCTCTAAGGGTTTAAACTCGTCATTAACTTAAATAAACAAGCTCCTGTTCTAGAGATAAGTGGATTTCTTTTTCTGCCTTTGGATTCAATGGGGAAAATCCCCAACAAATGCGTATTTTTTTGGCAATAGAAAATAACATGTTGCTAATAAAAATAATCCACCTTGCAAGTCAACTTCCATGCAGAAAATGTCCATATCCTATGGATGAAAATCTGCAGTGCACAAGGCTACAGAGCTCTAAGGGTTTAAACTTGTCATTAACTTAAACAAACAAGCTCCTGAGCTAGAGATGAGTGGAATTCTTCTTCTGCCTTTGGATTCAATAGGGAAAATCCCCAACAAATGCGTTTTTTTTTCGGTAATAAAAATTGCTAATAAAAATAATCCACCTTGCAAGTCAACTTCCATGCAGATAATGTCCATGTCCTATGGATGAAAATTTGTAGTGCATAAGGCTACAGAGCGCAAAGGGTTTAAACTTGTCATTAACTTAAATAAACAAGCTCCTGTGCTGGAGATAAGTGGATTTCTGCTTCTGCCTTTGGATTCAATGGGGAAAATTCCCAACAAATGCGTATTTTTTCAGCAATAGTAATTAGCATGTTGCGAATAAAAATAATCCACCTTGCAAGTTGACTTACATGCAGAAAATGTCCATGTCCTATGGATGAAATTCTGTAGTGCACAAGGCTACAGAGCTCTAAATGTTTAAATTGTCATTAACTTAAATAAACAAGCTCCTGTTCTAGAGATAAGTGGATTTCTTCTTCTGCCTTTGGATTCAATGGGGAAAATCCCCAACAAATGCATATTTTTTCGGCAATAGAAAATAACATGTTGCTAATAAAAATAATCCGCCTTGCAAGTCAACTTCCATTCGAAAAATGTCCACATCCTATGGATGAAAATTGTATAAATCTTATCTACGTGGCAGGTACTGCAATCTGCTACCGAGCTTCCACGACTATGGTAAATCCATATGAAAAATCTGAAGCACATCTACTACATGTGCGTCAATGCTGCAAAAATATTCCATAGAAAATCTGAAGATAAATCTGCAACAGATCAGGTGGATTTTGGTGCAGATTTTGGAGTGAATCTTATCCCATTAAGTTCATTGGTGTAAAAGGTGCAATAAATCTGGAATAGAACTCGACATGCTGCAGATACAAAAATGCACATTGCAGGTCAAGATCGGTGCAGAGTAGAGATGAGCGAGCAGTAAAAAGTTCTAGTTCGATCAGAACCTTAAACTTTAGTGAGTTCGGTTCTAGGTTGTATTCAAACTAGAACTTGAACACCATTAAAGTCTATGGGAGAAGATGTTCTGGTTCATTTTTATACCTATACAGGTGAGGAGAAGCTGGAATTACCATCCATAACAGTAAACTGGATACGTGGAACAACTTAATGAAAAAATTTTGTCCAAGAGTGACAGAAAAACATTGTGGGGGAAAAAATATTTCATTCCTTTCAATGGCTGAAAAGATGAGGACAGCTTGCAAGCGGGGGTAGCTATAGGAGGTCAGCGCGGTAGCAGCGTACGGGCATCCTGCATCCTGAGGGGGCCCAAAAGCCCCTATGACACATGGAATTTGGAGACGGTGCGTTATACAATTACTGAACCCCCAAAACTGCAAAAACTATTAAGAAATTTGGTGCATCTTTTGATTTTTTTGGTGCATCTTTTGCTTGTTTGTGCAGCAGAATAGCAATCCCATGCTTGCTGTAAACAGGTGTAGATTTGCACTCTAATTTACACCAATTTATTGCATATATTATAAGTCTGTTGGTCTAATGAATGCCCCGCCCCGTCTGATAAACCCGCCCACTTTTATTGCCACTTTACAGCGACTGTTACCTGTGCACCCCTTGTAGCTGTGCCCCTGCTATGAGGTCAGTGTGTCTCCCAGTATCTGCTGAATCACAAGGCATTATGGGAAAGTAGCTGGGAAGCTCACTGCGCCCTCTATTGGTTGTAACAAATCCTCAATTTACTTCTGATTCACTGAATCTTTGAGAAGCAAAAAGGAATATTAGTCAAGCCAATATCGCTCATCTACATACGCCGTTTCGGGGTTTTGCCCCTCATCAGTGTAGAGCAGAGTGATAGTGTAGAGCACCAGTTAAGGTGTGTAGTGTTTTGATTGCCTTTTAGCCCACTACTAAGCATCTGCATATCTCAAGGCATTATGAGTATCTGCTGAAGTCAGATCAATGTACGGCTCATCCAGGTAACTCTTTGTGAGTGCAATAAGGATTTTGTGGAGATATATGTGAAAATAACTGGTTGGGCTTAATGAGAAGGTCTGTGGAGAGAACTTTTTATTGACCTAATGTTTAATAGGATATTAAATCACAGATTTGGTGCAGTGATGCCTCTATAAGAAAAAGGGAAAAAATCAATAAAAAACACAAGCAATACAATGGAAAGGACAGGCACTTACACATTTAGGCAAGGGGCGAATTTACATCTTATCAAGTATTAATGTAAAGACTGAACTTTCTGTAGACAAAAAAGTCAACGTGTCCAGAGAGATTGTGATATTTTTGAATCCCCTGTACCTCCAGCAACAATCGATAACGCTGGATCAAAGCTGGCAATTTTTTAAAAATTTCCTTGAATATGACTATGCAGTGTGTAGGTGCCAAAGTGTCAGATCAGAGGCATAACCAGATTTTGGTGGGGTGCCGGGGCCCCCCGTGGAGCTGTTTTGGGGCCCACCAGTGCAGTTGGTTTTTGGGGCCACCGGGGATTTGATTTTTGGGGCCCCCAGTTGGAGTGATTTTTGGGCCCCCCTTTTAAGTTGATTTTTGGGGCCCACCAGTGGGGGGGTTTTGGGCCCAAAAAAGTGGAGTTTTTTGGGGGCCCACCCAGTGGAAATGATTTTTGGGGCCCAAGGGAAAAATTTTGGGGCCCATATGGAGTTGATTCCTGGGCCCCCAAAGGGAAATAATTTTTGGGGCCCAAGGGGATTTTGTTCCTGGGGCCCCACATGAAGTATTTTGGGGGGCCCACCAGTGGATTAAATTTTTGGGGGCCCCAAGTAAAATTTTAAAATTCTTGGGGCCTGGGGAGTTGATTCTGGGACCCACCAGTAGAGTTGATTTTTGGAGCCCACCGTGGAGTTTTTTTTTGGGGGCCCCCATTATAAATGTTCTTGGGGCCCACCTTGGAGTGTTTTTTGGGGACCCCCCATTAGAGTTTTTTTTGGGGGCCCGCGGGGGAGTTGATTTCGGGGGGTTATCCTAAAACACTGTACATGTTTTAAACAAACCTCTTGCTTTCTGCCTCTCTTTCTCTGCCTTTCTCCTTGAAAAGAAGCTGCAGGCCCTCCATGCCTAAAGGCCCACCAGGATTTTCCCTACTCCCCTGTGGGTCAGCTCCCTTGCCCCAATACGAAATCAAAAAAAAAATGGTTTCAAAAGGGGCCCATTTAAAATATTAGTGTCCTTTGGGCCTTTGGCCCCCCCACAGCCCCAGGACCAGGTAGAAAACTGCTTCTCTGCCCCCCTATATGCTACACCCTGTGTCGATGAGCTTTACCAGTTAAAATGGCCAAATGCCAGCACCTCCATATGGGAAATTTTCCAGAAGGGGGTTTTTTAAAAGGCTGGTTCAGAGAGTCAGGTCTACTGATTTATGGTGCTGAGACCTGTGATCGACTGCAGTGTCACATGACAGGTGAAGGTGGCGTCATCGACGGGGGCAGGGGGAGTGTGGTGCTGGAAAAGGAGGGGGTTTAAAAATGGTTATGTTTTAACACTAACAGACAATTGCTTTAATCTGGTCACTATGGCATCCAATGGGAAGGGACTGTTTATGTAAAAAAATCCATATTAAAATATGATGAATAGGGGGTTTTACGGTAGGGCGTTTTCAGTGTGAACATTTACAGAACTTTTCTGAGTTAATAGGGTAGATTTATGGCCTTAGAAGAGTTAATGTAAATAGAGAATTACCGATCTTTTGCTGCCCCTTCTACCCCCTAGACCTTGCCTTGACAAATTTTAAAGGGGCCCAAAAAGGGTTTCCCATCATCACGTTGGGGATTCTTTCTGTAGAGCGGTGATCGATGACGTCTTGACAAGAGTTGTGTGGTGGAGTATTGGACAAGTGAAAAAGATTTTTGATGTCTTTCTGAAAATATACTATTAAGGTTATGGGGACTAGATTCTGGAGTGGGGAATTAATCCGGGGATTTTTTGTTTTGGGAAATTGGGGAAGGGAGTTTTTCCTCTATAACCTCTGGTGGGGCCCATTGAAATTTTTAGGTACGTTTTAGGCACTGTGTATAAGAGGCATAGCTGAGCTGGACCCGGGCAGAGGAGGGACCAAGCTGGGTTGGGGGAATGGGGGGGATTTTAGATCAAGACAAGTTAGAAAAGCGGTTACTCAGCTTGGAAAAAAAAGGTTTAGGGGCAATTTAATTACCTGGTACAAATACAGGACAGGAAGAGGGTTTTCTTTGTGATATTTTTACGGGGCTAGATGTTTCCCAATAAAGGGGGTTTTCTATGTCTGGAAGAAAGAAAATTTCACCAGCATCACAGAGGCGGATTCTTTACTGTAAGAGTAGTGACATTATGGAGCTCAGGGCAACAAGAGGTTGTGATGGTGGAGTCATTGGACAAGTTTAAGAAGGGCTTAGATCCTTTCCTAGAAGAATGTAATATTAAGGTTTGGGGGGGTTTGGTTCTGGGAAAAAGGGCATTAATCCAGGGATTTTGTTTGGAAATTTGGGAAGGAGTTTTTCCTCTATCACCCTCTGGTGAGGCCACATATGAAATATTAGGTACAGTTTTGATCACTGGAGTATAAGAAGGACACAGTTGGTGGAGCGGTGCATAGGAGGGGGACCCCAAAAGGTTAGGGAAAAGTTTTGTACAGGGGGGTTTTTTGGCTTTGGAAAAAAAGATGGCTTAGAGGCAATTTAAATTTCTGGTAAAAAATACAGGAAAAGGGAAATGATCGTGATACCTGTCTTTTTTTACACCTAGAAAAAGTAAAAAAAGGTAAGGGGGGCGTCCCCTCCTTCTGGAAGAAAGAAGATTTCACCATTATCACAGGCAAGGATTCTTTACTGTAAGAGCAGTGACATTATGGAGCTCGGGGCCAAAAGGTTGTGATGATACTGGATTCACTGAACAAGACGAATAGGAGCTCAGATGCCTTTCTAGAAAAATATAATATCACAGGATATGGGGAGGGGTTATTTGGAGTTTAGACGTTTAAACCCGGGATTATTTGCTTTGGGGTTTTGGGGAAGGTTTTTCCTTATAACCCCCTTGGTGAGGCCCCATATGAAGCATTGGGGGTTACAGTTTTGGGGGACCGGTGTATAAAAAAGGACATGCTGAGCTGGAAAGGGGGCGAGGAGGCAAACCAAAAGGGTTTGGGGGAATGGGCGGATTGTAGAACCAAGACAAGTTATCGTACATGGGGTTATTTGGCTTGGAAAAAAGATGGCTTAGAGGCAATTTAATTACCTGGTACAAATACAGGACAGGACAGTGATGTGTTTTTGGAAGAAAAAAAAGATTTCACCATAATTAAAGGCGAGGATTCTTTATGTAAGGCAGTTTTCATTTTTGGAGCTTTGGCCAAAAAGGGTTGTGATGATGCTGAATTCACTGAACAAGATCAAGAAGGGCTCAGTTGGGGAATGGGTGGATTTTAGAACCAAGACAAGTTATCGTTTTCATGAGGTTTTTAGTTGAAAAAAAAAACGGGGCTTTTTGGGCAACTTAATGACTTGGTACAAATACGTGACAGGACAGAACAGAGAGGTCTCTTGTGTGATCTCTTTACACCTAGACCCGTTAACACAATAAGGGGATTTCCTCTATGTCTGGAAGAAAGAAGATTTCACCATCATCACAGGCCAGGATTCTTTACTGTAAGAGCAGTGACATAATGGAGCTCGGGGCCATAAGAGGTTGTGATGGTGGATTCACTGAAGGGCTCCGTTGTCTTTCTAGAAAAAGGTTATTGGAACAAGATTCCTAAGATAGGGGCATTAATGGAGAAAATTTGAGCCAGATTTGGGTAGGGAAGGAATTGTTTCCCCCTTTTCTTGGGGGGATCGCCTCCGCCCCAAGGAGTTTTTGCCTTCTTCGGGATCATCACGGTTGGGTTATTGGTTGGACTCGATGTTGCTGTGTCTATACTATCGGACTTTGGTGCCGGTTGCCTCCGGTAACCCCCCCCCCCGGCCGGTGATCGGAGCAGCACCATATTGCGCCTCTTTCTTAAAGAATGACGTGCACCATCTGTACTTAGCAGGTGTGTGGAAATCATCAACTTTAAAGATTTGCTTTTGCTGCAGCTCCAGGGAATTGGTAGCATTGTTTTAATGAAAGAGCTTGAAGTGCAGATTGAATATAGGTGTCAGATTGCAGGGGTAGAGCCCGCTTTGCGACAATTTTAATGTCTTTCAAAGGGGGCATCTTTTTTTTTACATGTTTGAAGGGAATAGAAAAATCCTTATCTTCCCCCTTGGGGCCGGGTCTGTTTGCAGAGATTCCTTTGTATTATTCTAGATGGCGCCGGCGGGGGGGGGCCGTGGCGTTATTTTGGGAAGCGGTATAACTTTCGGTCAGAAAAGCGTTCTTCCGGGTCATCGCAAGATACACATCATAAATCTCACATTTTTTTTCCGCTTGCTCTAATATTGCAGAGGAATAGAATTGCTCTCTATGGGGCTTTTTTTTAAAATTTTCCCAGCAAAATTTCCAATTGTTTAACAAAAAAAATTGCCCCGCAAATGGAACTGCGCCAATTGCGGCTCCTCGGGGGGGTTCTTTTCAAGGGCCGGAGCTCCTCATTTTTTGGGTTTAGGGGGGAAGCGGCTGCAAACCAAAGGCCCAAAACCCGCCCGGGGGGGTTTTTAAACCCTGCCCTTTTATTAGGGTTTTCGACGCTTAGTTGGGCTTTTTTAAAACCCAACAGTGATTAGTTTAGGGGGGAAAAAATGGGGAGTTATTTTGGGATAAAAGGGGCCAAAATTTTGATCCCAAACCAAAAAGGACTCCAAAGGGTGGGGGAAATTGGTTTTAAATTACATTGTTTAAAAAGGGTGTTGTTCACTAAAAAGGTCGTTGCTTTTTGGGGTTTTAAAGTTTGGGCAAAAACAAGTAATTTTTCCCAATATTGTTCCATTAACATTTGGTCCTACCTTTTCCCTAGACCCCCACCTTTGTAGGGGCTGCATAAAACCTCCTCAGGTTGTTTCAAAAGGTTTTACGGGACCGGGTTCAATCTCTCCTGATAGGCTCCCAAGCATGGTTCCCTATAGTTTGGGGGCCCTTGTTCACCCTTCCCTGTTAGGTTTGGCCGGGCCGGGTTGTTTATAGTACGGGAACCTTTGTTAAATCTCTTCCTGATAGGCTCCCCACACGGGGTTGTTTTAAAAAGTTACGGGGCCCTTTTTCCACCCTTCTCCTGATAGGCTGCAAACCCACTGGTTGCAAAAGTACAAAACCTGGCTTCTACGGGCCGCCTAGGGGGAAAGGCCAGTAAAAAACCCCCCTGAATTCAAAATGGAAACCCAAAGGGAAAAAAGGGGACTGGCCCCAGGGTTTCCAATTTGGGTTTAAGGGGCCCCTCTTTTAAAATTTTGCTTGCCTTTTAAATTATATTTGGGGGGGGGGTTTAAATTTAAAACGTATTTGCTTTTTAGTATTTATTGTAAACTGTTTTCATAGGTTGGGGGCCCTTATGGCCCTGGGGTTAGCACTGTTCTATTTAAAAGTGCTCCCCCACCCCACCACGGGGAAAGGGGGGCCAGGGACTCTGTTTTTGGTGTTCTTTGCACTCCTCCTAAGGCCCGATAACGGACAACATTTTATGAAAAAGGGCTTGGCAGGTCTGGCGTTCTTTTCCCCCCCGAAAAACTGGGAGCCCTGTTGCTCATTTGACCCCTTGCGCCCCCCCAAATTTAGGGCACTTACAGAGCGCCCGGACATTTTGTAAAAAAACCCCGGATCGGGGGGCGAGCGGAGGCGTCGCACTACAACCTTAAAAAGTACACATTTTTTAGCTTCAGGGGGGCAAAATCAGGCGAAATTTACTGCGGGGAAAACAGGTAGAGCATTTTAAAAAAGTGATTTCCCGACCCCAGAAGTACACTTTGTTGCTAGAAAGCGCAAAATCAACCCGCAGTAGAAAGTTCATGATTCAGGCACATTCACATACTTATGAGGGCAAAGCAAATGGCGCCTGAGCGCCAAAAAATCACACGTCACCCACAGTGTTTCAGCATTGCCTGCATTGCACCCTTCCTAGACCATAGCTCAGGCTTCACAAGAGCCTTCAAGACGACCACATGTCCTGGATGACCCAGCATTGAAAAAAAACTGCCTGCCCAGTTTCAGGTTTTTTTTGAGGAAATCTGCGCTTGAAAAGTTGGTAGTAACCCCCACCCAGTCAGTGTAAGCAGAGGAACGGTATGTTTCCATAGCCCCATCATTTGGATGGCAAAAAAAATCTGTGATTGCGGGAATGAAAAAAAGAAATGAATAATTATTTTTCACAAATTGGAAATAATCACAATCATTGTTTTAGTTTTACTTTTTTTATCTCATTCCAGTAATTTTTGTTATATTCAGAATATTTATTACAATGAACAGAGACAGTGAAATATTTCATTATTTACAGATGGATGGAGGTTCCATGCCCTCAGATGGAGGTTACTGGTGTGCACGAAATTTGCCTCAGAATCATTTTACAGTAACGTCTCCTTAAAGAGCGGTGTTTTTTTTCCCCCCTTTCACTACAAGGAATGTGTTTTTCTTATATTAAAAGATCCTTGAAAAAACAACAAGTAACTATATTGCAATATATTCCATTAAACAGTGGTCCCAACCTATCCAAAGATGCATGTCCACTACATGTATGAGCTGACCATCAGCTCCATAGGTCCGTCTCATAGCTACAGACCTGTTTTTATCTAGTCCTGATAGGTCAGTCAGCCACTGGTTGCTAATAAGCAACAGACCTGGCATCCTACTGCAGCCTATTGGGACAATCCAGTAAACACCCCCCTGAATTTCCAAAGTCAAACCAAGAAAACAGGAAACTGGAAGAAAGAAGAATTCAATGAAGTGAGACAAACCCCTTTAAGGTACGAAGATGTCTTCACTCTCAGACATGAACAATTCCCCCGTTCTGTGCAGGATCAATTTCAATATTATTGGGAGAACAACATGTACATATTCCTTAGTTCCATAAGATGCAGGTATAATAGTAGTTTTATAATTCTTGTACATAGGGGCCAGTTAATAATAGTAAGTTATATATTCTTCTGTACAATAGGGGCAGTATTATAGTAGTAATATTCTTTGTTACATAGTGGGCCAGTTATTATCAGTAAGTTTATATTCTTGTACAAAGTGGCCAGTTAATTATAGTAGTTATTAATACTTTGTACAATAGGAGGCCAGTATTATAGTAAGTTATCATCTTGTACAGTAGGGGCATGTTAATTATAGTAGTTTTTTATATTCCTTGTACATAGGAACAGTATTAAGTTTTATAGCATGAACAATAGAGGGCAGTATAAAATAAGTATTATATTCTAGCGGTACATCAGAAAGCAGTAATTTGATAGTAGTTAATATTCTGTACATAGGGCAGTATTATAGTAGTTTATAATTTTCTTGTAACAAAGGGGCAGTATTATAGTAGTGTATTATCATGTACATAGAGGGACGATATTATTAAGTTTTATATTCTCCTTGGTACAAGTGGTTTAAAGTTCTTGTAACAAAAAGGAGCCAGTATTATAGTAGTTTATAATCTCTGTACATAGACGGCAGTATTAATAGTATTTAAATTTCTAGAACAAATAGGGGAGCAGTATTTATAGTAGTTATATTCCTGTACATAGGAGCCGTATTAACGTATTATTTACTGGTATAATGGGAAGCATATTATTAGTGCGCGTTATAGATTCTATGTACAATAGGGAAGTATTAATAGTAGTGAAATACTTGTACAAAGCGGAAGAGTAATTAAAGTAGTTATATTCCTTGTACATAGTGGGCACGTAATAAAGTAATTTATATTCTTTGTCCATAGGGGCACAAGTATTATAGTAGACTATATTCTTGTACATAGAGGGGCAGTATTCTAAGTAGCAATAATTCTTGAACATAGGGCCAGTATTTAATAGTGAGCGTATATTCTTGTACATAGGAGCAGTAAGTATAGTAGCTAATATTCTAGAACATAGGACGGCAGTCAATATAGTCCAGAAAATTATATTAATACCTATGTACATAGGGAGCAGTAATTAGTAATAGTAGTAATAATCAGCTTGAACTTAATGATTGCAGTAATTATAGTAGTTAATATTCATGGTACATAAGATGCAGTCAATAAGTCGTAGTTATATACTTGTATCATAGGGAGGCAAGTATTTAATACGTACGGTATATATCATGTACTAAGGGGCAAGTATTATAGTAAGTTAAATTCTTGTAACGCATAGGGGCAAGCTAAATATAGAAGTTTTATTCATGTACTAGGGGCAGTATTATTCACTAGTTATGATTCTTGTAACATAGGATCATATTATGTAATTATAATCTTGAACATAATGTTGCAGTAATTATAGTAGTATATTCTTGGGTTACAATTAGTGCAAGATTATAGTAGAATAAAAAATTTCTTAACATAAGGAGGGCACTAATAAGTTAGATATATTCTTGTACATAGAAGCAGTATAAATAGTAGTAATATTACTGTGACATAGGAACAAGATATTATAGCAGTTATATTCTTATACATAAGGAGCAGATATTAATAGTACTATATTCGTATATAACAGAAGGGGGCAAGTATTATAAGTAGTTTATATATAACCTTGTACATAGGGGGGCAGAATTAAAGCAGTTATTATACTTGTACTAGAGCAAGTATTATAGTAGCTATAAATCCCCCTTGTACAATAGGTGGCAGTAATATACTAAAGTAATTAATCTTCGTACATAGGGGCAGTAATAGTAGTAGTGTATATACTTGTTACATAGGGATCAGTATTATAGTAGTTATATTCTTGTAAACAGGACAGCAGTTAAATTATAGATAGTATAATCTTGTATACATAGGGGAATAAATTAAGGCATGGTTCACGACGGCATAAAATATAGGCCGTATTTCGGTCCCGTAATTACGCGCCGAAGTGGCTCCCAATTACGGCCGATAACGCGCCCAAACATTACCGGTAATTCACAGTTCCATAGAAGAACTAATGATTACGACTCCTCACTCCCCGGCGGGGCGAAGCCGCCACGGGCGGGGAGAAAATTTGACAATGTGAGCAATTTTCCTAGCCGCAAATACGCGCCGCTAGCAATTCAAGTCCCAATGGGGCCGGCGAAGTGCCCGCCCCCGCAGCACAGGGAGAAGCAGAATTTCTCCCGCAGTCCCAACCCCGTCCCCCCATCACACGGCGTAATATTGCGGGGCGAAAAAACGTCCCTTGCAAATACAGCCGAGTGAACATAGCCTATAAAAGTAAGTAAAAATAAGTCTTGATATGGGGGAATTATTATAGTAGTTTAAAGTATCTCTTACATAGGAGCATAAATTATAGTCGACTATATTCTTGGTTACATAGGCAGGCAAGTATTAAACAGTAGTTTATTATTTCCTTGAAACATAGGTGACAGTATTATAGTAGTTTAATATTCATGTACAAAGGAAGCGTATATAAACTAGTTTATATTCTGTACATAGAGGGCAGTAAATTATAGTAAGTTAATATTCTTGTACATAGAAAACAGTCATTATAGTAGCTATATTTCTTGTACATAGAGGGCAGTATTATAGTAGTTATATTCTTGTACATAAGGGGGGCATAATATAGTAAGCTAATACGATGTACATATGGCAGTAATTATAGTAGTTAGTTAGTAGTTTCAAGACAAATGTGGAATACTAATCACACTAGCATTGTGTTTTTACGCGTGTCCCCACTATATTTTATCTCATTCCAGTAATGTAATTGGTCATATCCCAGATAATTTATCTACAATGGAACAGAGACAGGAATATTTTCATATATTGACAGATTGTTGTGGTTCATGCAGAATCAGATGTCTGTTGGAGCACAAAACATGCGCAATCATTGAGTACAGGAAACACTCCTTAAAAGGGGTTGTCTCACTAACAAGGAGATTTGGTATTTTATATTACATATCTTGAAAAAAACAAGGTACCTTTGCAATATAATGTCCATCTAACAGTGTTCCCCCCAAAACCTATTCCAATATATCCACCGGTTCTTGTATGATCTGCATCAGCTCCTTAGGCTGCTATAGCTACAGACCTGTTTGATCTATCCTGATAGGCTGTCAGGTTGCTAGAGCTACAGACCTGACTTCTACTGTAGCCTAGTGGAAGCCAGTAAACACACCCCTGAATTCAAAGTGAAACCAAGAAAACAGGACTGAAGTAAGATGAATCAATGTAGTGAACAACCCCTTAAAAGGGGTTTTATCGTTACAAAATTTCATGTCTAGATTATTGGGGGACAGTAAAAATAAGCACTTTTGTAAATGGGTTGAAATTACCTCTGTCACTTGGTTTAAGCAGATATCATTTTCGCTGTAAATCTGTCTTCTATTTCTGCTGTTTTTGCTGGTCAGACGCCCCCTGGTCCGATTCCTGTGCCCTAGACACGCCCCCTGCACTGTGATTGGCTGGCTGACATTTCATTCAGCCTGTTGGGAAAATGCCCCCAGAAAAGGAAAATGTCATGGCCACGCCCCCTGCGCTGTGATTGGTTTTCCTGCACACTCTGTGTTTACTCCTCCTCTGAGCTGTTAAAATCGATAGTGAAACCAGAGTGCTGGCTCTAATGTATCCCCAGCTCTAAGGGGGGGGGATCTGGGCAATTACTGCCTTTTAAAGGGCTTTTTGCCAAGAGGTTGAAATTTACCTCCCCCACAGGGTTTAGTCCTTAAGCTGCTACTTTGAAAAGAGGGCGTTCTGTTCCTCAGATCGAATGCAAGCCCCGCCTCCTTATGACTCATCATCTTAGTGTATAACTAAGGATTCAACACGTTTCTGTTTTGAACTGCTTGTCTAAGGGGCAGTGCATAGGTTGGGTCAGCTTGGGGAAGACAGAGGTTGGGAGTTCAAGCCCCACATTTTTTTTTTTTTGTTTTTTTTTTCTTTTATAAAATTGTACACATATGTAAAGATATGAAAATATATTGTAAAACATCTATAATTTTTTTATATAACACACCCCACACACACACAGAAAGCTCCCCTATATAGTGTCCCATCCCCCACAGTCCACACCAAGCCTTCCAACATATTTGATACCCAATGCATATACTCTCGGGGATGAGACCATGATATAGGGGAGCTATGTATGTGTATATATATCATTATAGAGATTGACATAATATTTTAGGTCTCCCCCCTTACATATTTTAAAAAATTTAGAGGGGGGGAAATATACCCTTTTGGGGGGAAACTAGAACTCCAATCCCCTTCGTTGTAAAACCTACAGTCCACCGCTAAACCAATCAGCCCAAGTCATTACAGGCTGACATGTTCTTCCCTCTCAAAGCTGATTTTTGCTTCCTCAATTCCACCCCCACTGTTTCACTCAAATCACTGACAGCAAGCAGAGATCTTTACTTAAGCTGACATTTGTCCTTGTAGTTGAGTAAAGGTCTCTGGCCTTTTTTTTCAGTACAATTTGGTTAATACCACTAGAAACAGAGTTAAAACTGCTTGCTTTCAGTGTGTAAAATAAGAGATAATAATAGATATAATAGGTGCTTGCTGCAAACTTGGGGGAGCCTCAAGGCTGCAGACAAAAAGCATGCAGGAGGCTACAGAGCTGTTATATCCAGACAAAACCCCCTTTCATCCCCTGCTTCAAACAAAATGAGATGTCACAGTTCTTCAGTGAGGGGAGACAAAAGCCTCCTGGGAGGGGAGACACGCCTGCTGAGAGGAAGAACACGCCCCTGGATTTCAAACTCAATATGAGAAAAATTAGCAGAACAGCCCCCAAACACTCAAACGATAAATCCCCTTTAAGTACGAAGTGTTTCCTCTCAGACATGAGAATTCCCCGTTCTGTGCAGGATCAATTTCAATATTATTGGTACAACATGTACATATTCTTGTACATATGATGCAGTATTATAGTAGTTATATTCTTGTACATAGGGAGCAGTATTATAGTAGTTATATTCTTGTACATAGAGGCAGTATTATAGTAGTTATATTCTTATACATATGATGCAGTATTATAGTAGTTATATTCTTGTACATAGGAGCACTTGTTAACCAGGAAAAGTTTGTCTGCCAAGGAATTTTATTTACGATAGAGACTAGACTCTTGGTGTCTTTTATATAACCTGGAATTACCAGGACTAACGGTTGGAGAAGGGTATCCACCCAATCTCCAAGGTATTCTGTGAGGGACCCTATCCCACTCACTATGGGTCGCAGTGGAGGTGGAAAAATTTCTTTATGTATTTTCGGGAGTGAGTGTAATATTGGGGTGATTGGATATTGCACAAATAATTTTTCCTGGTTAACAAGTGATGTGGTAGGTTTATACCCTTCAATTCCCCAATGATAAATGCTGATCACATTGGGTCTTTTTTTGAAAAAATATAGTGAAAAATTACCCCAAAGCTATCATTAATTTATACTCTTAATGTGGAGTTTTTTTTATGTAACAACTTTTTTTTCATTTGATAGTAAATATTATCTACAAAAAAAGGAGCGTCAATGGGTGCGAAATGTTCACCAGCATTGGCTAACATATACATGAGCATGGGGAAGAAATTTTTTATCTTCTCCCTGGATTGCCCCTTCTCCTCCCACATCAGGTGGTATGGAAGATACATTGATGATCTCCTCCTGGTGTGGGAGGGGGATGGGTTATCTGCCTCTAAATTTGTAGATTATCTCAATTACAATGAGTACAATTTGAAATTTACCTCACATTGGGACAGGAACACAATAAACTTTTTAGATGTGACCCTAACAGGAAAAAACGATCAGGAGATAATGGTGTCGCCCTTTAGGAAAAATACTGCTAGAAATACGATTTTAAAGGCAAATTCATCACATCCACGTCACAAACATAAATAACATTCCATTCGGGGAACTAAACACGCTTAAAAAGAAATTCCTCCACAGACACAATATTTTTTGAACAACTCAGAAAAAGCAATAGAAGGTTAAGAAAAGAGGTTACACAAATAAAAACAAAATAAAGCTATTAACCAGGGTGGCACAATACCTAGAGATACGTTATTAAAAAAGAAAAAGAATAGTATAGGAGGAATGAATACAGGAAATAACATACAGACAAAACCTGTTAGTGTTACTTTCTCTACGGTATATAGTCCACAATACCAGGAAATTAAAAAATTATCAAAAAGGAATTACCAATTCTATCTGTACAACATAATATGAGGGACATCATAAACCATCAGGGTGAAATTTGTATCCAGAAAGGCACCTACCCTTAGCAAACTTACTATCTCCTAGTCTATACATACCAGCAATAATGTGGAAAAAAAGACTGGTTAAGGGTTAAAGGATCTTTACAAGTGTGGGAAACAAATAGATGTATTACCTGTAATTAATGCAACCCACAAAAGATATTATAGCCACAGCGACAGGGGAGAGTTTTAAAATATCTAGTTATATCAACTGTAACACACGGAATACAGTATATGTTATCACTTGTACAAGTTGTAGGGTACAATATGTAGGACATAGTGCCAACAGCCTAAAAACAAGGATACGGAGACATTTGTCAGATATTAAGAGAATCGATCAGATCAATATCTCCATGGCATCGCGCCATTTTGCAGAAAAACAATCTGGGTAATGTAAACAGTTTTATCTGTAGTGGTATAGAAAAAGTGATCAACCATGAGGGGGAGGTGACATGAAGCGTAAGCTTCTATCAAGGGAAAACCTGGTGGATGTTCAGACTGAACACCAAGGGTTTTCCAGCAGGACATGAACAGGAGACAGGATAAACATGTTCCATTATTAAAGGAAAAAACTTTCATAAATACTATAACATTATTCTAATTTTAAAATAATAACATTATGGGCGGTGTTTCTCAGTTTAAAATTTTGTGTTTTTAAGAGAATGAATAGTTTTTTATGAGGGATGGGGCAATTTTAAAGGAGGTAGGATATTGCCTACTTTCACACCGGGACTAAGGGACTCCCCCCAGAAAGCGGGGGGTTTGCTTTGCTGGGACCCACACCAGGGATGTATCAAGCATGATATGTTTTAAATTTGGGTTTGGGAAAAATTAAAGCTTAAAGTAAGTTCTCAACAAAGGACTTTTTACTTATTGAATTATTGAACCATTTGAAACGCCCACACCCGCTGGAAATTTCAGGGTTTTTTAAGGGGGATTTTTTTAATTGGGGGGGGGGAAAAAGGGGGAGTTTGCTTCACAGGGGCCTTTTTAAATTCCCTTGGCAGCCACTGAGGGGCGTGATCAAAGGTGACCCGATTAAAACATTTGCTTTTTTTTTTTTGCAGTTTTAAATAGTGGGTTATATTCTTGTACAATAAAGCAAAAATTATAGAAGTTAGATTCTTGTATTGGGGGGGCCATTTATTATTTTAAGTTAAAATTTTTAAAATAGGGGAAAATTTTTAAATTTTTTTTATAATTTTTACATAGGGGGCATTTTAAATATTTATTTAGATTTTTTGAAAATTTGGGGGAGCAGTATTTTTAGAATTTAAAAATTTTCTTGTACATGGGGGAGCAGTATTAAATAGTGGGTTAAAAATTTCTTTTTCCCATAGGGGGGCAGTATTAAAAATTATTGTAAAATTCTTGTATATGGGGGGGCCAAGTAATTATAGTAGTTATATTTCTTGTCCCTAGGGGCAGTATTATAGAAAGTTAGTTCTTGGCACAAAAAGGGGCGGGTATTAAAAGTGGGGTTCATTTTTTTTACATAAAAAGGGGAAGTTTTTAAAATAGTTTTTTTCCCCCCATTTTTGGACACTGAGGACTTTTTTGCCCTATACTTGGTTTCCATGGGTTTTTCTGCTCTTTACCGGAAAGAGGGCAAAATTTTCTTTTAAAAGGTTTTTTAACAGAGGGCAGATATGTTAAAACTTTTTTGGGCACAACATAAAACATCTCTGATCCAATATTCTTTGGGGGTTTGTTCACCCCCGGGGTTTTGGGTTTTCCGTTTTGGGATGCTTTTTAAAAAACGAAAAAAAAGGTCATTTTTTTTAAACCCTTCGAAAACTGGTTTCCCAAATTTGCATCCCAAAAAAGGGGATCCAGAAAAGGGGAAAACGCAAAAAAATTCCTTTTTTTGGGATCGAAATTTTGGATTCATTTTTGGTTCTTTTTAAAAAGGATCCGTTTTTTTGGATCCTTTTTTTCCCAATCCCCTTTTATTTAAATATACCAATCAAACTCCCAATTTTAAAAATATAATAAAAACCTATCAATGACCAAGAAAAAAC
>JAODAL010054243.1:0-24762 GCA_025379985.1 Phyllomedusa bahiana | reverse complement strand
AGAAGCTTACCTTATCTTGTTTACATTTTAAAATAGGCCTCATGTCTTAAAATGCTGTCAAAATACTTCTTTGTTGCCCATAAAAATAAATAAAACCCATTTTAAATTTTTTTTCAGAGCACTAAATTAATGAAAGAGAGCTCTGTTTGGGTTTTGTATAGCTCTGTTTTGGTTTGTTAACAAAGAAATTTTAGACCTAGACGTTTTCTTACCGAGGCCCATAGTTTGTAGGCCGAAAAAAGACAGGTCCTCCATTTCGTATTGTATGAAGAAGGCAAAAAAAACATTTGTAGAACCAAAGTGTCCTCATTTGGAATAATCCTTCCTGACCCTAATCTGGCAATCAAAATAAACCCAGTCCCTTTTTCCCCTAACCTGACACTATAACTTGTTATATTATTACATCTAAAAAAAATGTATCCAGAAAGAGATGGCAAATTTTCCCCGAAATTCGTTTTCTTTCACTTGCCGAATTTTCTCAAAAAAATAAAAATTTTTAAACCTTTTTCCCTACCCCAGGCTGCACAAGCCTGCAGGGTGCTGTAGAACTTGTGCCATGCTTAAATATGAAAAGGGGATTTGGGGTTTGGTTTTTCTACAATTTTGTGTTTTAGTATGACACGCAGATGACTGGCCGTCTTGAACCTTCACTAAAAATTTTCCCTGGCACTTAAGGGAAAAACAAACCAAAACTGGAAAGGGAAAAGTGTGGGGTCACGGCAGCCCAAACAAGAGGGGCAGGTGGCACAATGACAAGTGTTTATACGGGGGAGCCCCAGCGCATAGGTAAAGTGGCACAAGACATTCGGGGTGGAAAAAAACCCCGAGTAGGCCCCCAGAGTGGACAATGAACAGTGTGGTCCGGCGCAGCCACGCAGCACATGAGGCAACAGTGGCACAATGAAATTTTTAGGTGGGAAAAACAGGAGTTGGCCCCAAAGTGGGGCAATGACACAGTTGGAGGGCCCGGGACAGCCAACACAGCATGAGTCAGACAGTGGACAATGACATTTTCTGGGGGGTGCAAAAAAACAGGAAAGGCACAAGGTCACAAAACAGGTGGAGGTACGGCGGGAGAAGCAAAAGCCCCTGAGGTCAGGATGGCACCCAATGCCAAGTGTGGGGGGTACGCAGCACCACAGCCAGCATGATCAACAGGCACAATACAGAGTGGGAGTGGTGCAATACCATCCCCCGGAAAGATGGTTGTGGAGATGGGAGAAACTGTCAGCAGATTGTGGGACAGCGGTGGCGGCATCAAAGGGCTGAGGCAGGTAGTTTAAAACCAGACTCATTTCTCACATTTTGGGTGAGGCGTCATGGCTGAGGTAGTCTGACGCCTTAAGGCATTGGTGTGTGGAAATTCCTGGCCGATCCACGCCTGATTCATCTTGACAAAGGTCAGTCGTTCCACATTTCCGTGGACAAGGGTTCTCCTTGGGTAACGATGGCCCCCGCCCACTGAACACCCTCTCTGATGCCACACTACTGGCCCGGGCAGGACAGCTTCTCCACTGCAAACTCGGCAAGTTTTCCGGCCACACATCCAGTTTGGCTGCCCAGTAGTCCAGCGGATCTTCTAATTGGGGTGGCAAGAGTGCTTTCCAAGTAGGCCACACCACCTGTTGGTTCAGGGTCTTCTCCAGGTCCTGCTGCTGGCTGCTGGCGATTCCCTCCTCACTAGGCGGGTGAAGGAAGCTGCTCATCAGTGACTCCAGAATTAGGTTGCTGGGTGATTGGAGCTGGTACTGCTCCACCCCCCACCTTCCCCCGGCAGCCGCGGCAGTAGTACATGAGCGCTGAGGAACCCACGGTCAGACCTGTCAGAGGAGGGACGATGCCGGACATAGGCAGCGGGCCAACTCGATTACGGAGGATTTCCCTATTGGATTTGTGTTTGTACTCTCCTCTTCAAGCTGGGTAAAAAGGCTCCCATTTTGGAACGGTTTAGCGAGGGTCCTAATAGCGGTGGAGAGCCAGAAGCCATCACTCTGCCGGCGATGGATGGTTGACTATTCAGCTGTCACTAGCCAGCAAATAAGCTGCTGCGGGCCATCTGCACAAGTGATCCGAGGGGCTCCTTGCCTCCATTTCCATACTGTTACTGCCACCGGTGGCTTGGGGGTCATCTGCATTGTCTTCATATCTCCATCCACCTCCTCAAAGCTGCTCTGCTCCTCCTCTCTTTGGTCACCTGGGTTTTATAGAAAATTTCCACTCATTCACAGACAATGCTTCTGCTACCATGTCCCTCCTCCTCCTCCTCCATTTCAGTCCCAGCTGACTCATTTTGGCACGAGTTGTAGTCCCACGTCTCCAAGTCCCTGCCCGACAGATTTTTCAGCATCTGTTCCAGGACAGGAAGCAGGTGGAATGATGTTATCATCAGTAGTCCTGGCGGAATGACAAATACGTCGTATTCTCAGAATGGCCTCACAAACGGCAGGTGTCACGCATGAGCTTGCCACTGGCTGACATCAAAGTTACAACTAGGGGAGTACTTCTACTCTGCCTGTACATCAAAAAATCGTTAATGGCTTTTTCTCTGTTTTCATTAAGTCGGTCAAACCTGTGCAGGCTGGAATTCCAAACGGGTGGAAACATCGCATATCAGAGTTGTGTTGGAGGGAGGCCGTTCTGCCGCTGCAACTCGAGGAGGGTGTTTTGCCTCTTTGTACGAATTGTTAAACAGTGCATGCACAGTTTCCCTGGCCATTTTCAGAATCTGCTGAGATGGTGGAAGGACTTCAGGATCCTTTTCACAAAACCAGGATTGAACACTTGTGCGCTATGCAGTGCGCATGGGACCATCCCTCCTCGGTTGTGTAGCAGCGGACACCATGTTCATCCCATTTTGTTCCGTCCACCATGGTTCCGATTTGCAGTTGGCGCGGAGGAATAGCCACAAATCGATTTCTTGCTGCATGACGCGGGAGCAGTTCCTCACTGTGTGACTTGTTTCGGCCGTAGGCAAGCCAGGTGTAGAAATTGCATGACACCGCTGTGCCCATAACATGTGGTAAGATGGAGCAGTCTTTTGGAGGCTGAGATGGTGGTGGTGGTGAGGAGGAGGAGGCGGACATTGGCGCAGGAGCTGCAGTTTGAACGTGGAGGAGAAAGCGGCGTCTCCTGTCCAAGTTCGTGTTGGCGTGCCTGGGCCGGAAGCACATTCCACCCAGTGGGCCGTATAAGGACATTGTACTGGCCCTGACCGTAGTTCGCTCCGACGTCCTCGCTGCCGTGCTCCTTGGAACAAACCGATAAGCTTAAGGACTGCCCACCTTTTGTTCTACATATTTATGGACGGTGGTTAGAGTGCTGGTTACTGCCTTTTTGGATAAGGAAATTACTAGTGGTGAGCGATTGCGTTGGCTATCGAGATCGATCGATAGTCTATAGTCGGGCCGCTATCGATAAGGTTTATCGTAGTGAGCATAGAACTTATGGCGGATGACCAATTAAAGGCTATGGGAGAGCAACAACACCTTCATTATACACCCAAACAAGGTGGAGAAGCTGAAATTAACATCCACATCAGTCAAATGGATACAATGTAACATCTTAGGCAACACACTTAGGTTATAAAAGTCACAGAAAAAGTCACAGACTTTTACTATCCTGTCTTGTTCTCACCACTGCCTGACTGTAAACCTGCATCTACCCACAAATTAAAAAAGTGCCAGAAGGCAGTATGATTTGAAACCATCAGGTTACTTGAAACTGGACATTGAATATCCCCTGTCCTGGATCGCAGCATGATCCCCAAACCTGCATGATCCCCCACATTTAAAAAAGTGCCGCAAAAGGAGTCTTTTCAACCACCATTTTAGTTGAACTGGACATTGACTATTACCTGTCCTGGGCCACTGCATGACCCAGGGCCGGAGAGTTACAGTGGGTGCGGTGAAAGCCAGGCTGGCGTCTGTCATCTATTAAACACGTAGGTTAAAATTGCCTGATGACGCAGCAACGAAATCTGTCGTGCTGAAAGCAGAGTGCGAAGCGGAAGTGTGAGAAACTCAGCCTTCCTCTGTACACAGTCAATACCTGGGTAGCGCTTGCCCTCGTATGAGTGTGGACCAATTGAGCTTCACTTGGAAAATTACTGGTGGTTAACGCTCCTGTTACACCCAGGTGCCCTTTTTCTTGCCATTCTTTTTTTTCATTCTTATCTCAACAGTGCGGAGGAAATGGTCTCTGTACTTTGTTCTCTGTCTGTTGTGCTCCAGTCCTCAATGTCCTTCTGTATAACTACATTGGTAAGTTTCTGTACCTCCTTGTACAATTTCAGAGGACTTTTTTTACAGCTATTTTTGTAATGCCAAGTTTTTTAGTACTTTAACTCCTAGAATACACATTTTTACAATAGGATGGAAATCCCACCATGTTTTGGTTTCTCTTTTTTTTCATTGTATTAAATGGGTGTCTCAATACAGGGGTTGATAGCTATGTTAAAGATCTGCAAAAAACAAGTCATTTTGCAATATGTGTCCATTAAACAGTGTCTACTATTCCTGGTTTGACCCAAGCACAATCAACCTTGAGCCACAATTTGACATTGGAGAAACAATGGTCGGTTTGAAAAACATTTTTTAGAATAGGGACTGTAGTATAGCAGCATGTACAGACAAAATGCCCCAACAATTCAAAGCATGAACCCTGAGCCACTTTGGTCAATGTGAAGAACAAATGTCTGTTAGATAAATAACATTTTTTTTATAAATAGGACCTGTAGTATTGCTGCATTCAAAGCAGCATGACCACAAAAAATTATTAAAATGACTTATCAGACTGTTTGTGTAAGAAAGATAAGATGTGGGGAGAGATGCCACCTGTGAGAAGTCCAGGATCAAGAGATTAATTTCGTGTTAGAGACAGATTATGCATAGAGGACACTGATGGATATTGCTGGGGTGTAGATTGCTGTAATCTTGGACGCTCGCGACGATCATGACACCAACAGAAGAAGATATTATGTTAGATAATTATGAACTTCTCAGCCACTTTTAAAAAATTGGAGAGGGAGTGAGATGCCACTTATGATTAGTCAGAGTCGCTGCTGGATTGTGTTTGAGCTGTTCTAAGGGAACCATGATTATTGATGTATCTCACAGCATACAGACCTCAAAACCATTGAACAATGCTCGATTTAATCTTCTTAAGAGAAAGTGAGTCAGAATGAATGAGTATACGAGTGTTGGTCAGATGAAACTCTTTGCTGTCTTTATACTCATTGTCTCCTCTCTTGTCTCAGGCTAAAACCACGCAAAATGATAGAAATCTTGTTTGGGAAACAGAGGTAATAATAAAATTGCTAGTATAGAAATGATCATGTTTGTTAAAAAAAAGTTTTCAGGAGGGACCATTTCTGTTTGAAGAAAGGAATGTGCAAGTAGACTGGCAAAACTAATACTCGGTGACCTCGGCAAGTTGGGGCACGCAACAACATCATCAGAGGTGCGCCGATGAGACGCTGTGATTCTGGTTATTTGGATGAAAGTTCGCAATATACGATCCACTATTATCATGTGGAATAGCGGAATGGTCGATTGTCTGTGGATTTGACTCCAGTCCAGCTGTGGATTGAGCGAGGGTAGCTTTTGATTAATCTTTTTACGCTCGAGATTATGCACAGCTGGGCTGCTGGGGCAAGGGACTCAATCAGATGGCAGCTCTCTTATGGAGTGACGATGCCAGCTCGGGCCTTTCGTCAGTTTTGTTGGATTACCCAGATGAGAGTAGTATCTGTCTTGGGTCACGGGTGAAAAACACATGCAAAAACATCGGTGTTGAGACGCAGATAGTCGTGCACCATGATCTTAAGCTGATCTCTGTGTGTTGATGTTGCCACTGCATTTCATGCGTTGGTAGAGGTGGCAAACAATGATTGCCAGAGGTCACCCATTAGGCTTCTGCCAGCTTGCCTGTGCTGCCTATACGCCTACTCTGGCACTCTACTGCTGTTCACGTCGTGATGTTGTGTCCACAGTGACATTTGGGGGAACGTGAGCAGACGCAACAGATGTCTCCAGTTGATAATTCAGCAAGGTCTCCATTTCTGCATTTTACTCTCTATTTGGGTTGGGTGGAAGGAAAAGTGCTGATTTTTTTTGTTACGGGTATCCAGGAGGGTGGGCCACCCAGTAACTGTTGTTCATTTTGATGGCCTTAATGCGGAGATCATGTTGGAGGAAATGGAGCATCAAGCACTCATGTGAGAGGATGGGAGGGCCTTGATTTCCCAAGGGCCTCTGGGTCCGAGGGGCACTAGCAACTGATCTTCCTCATCTATCCTCTCCGCCTCAAATTCGCGCCAACCTCTTTTCCAAGGCAGCGACGTCAGTAAACATCGTGTTAGGAATAACAAAAAAAAAAAAACCTTCCTCCTCTCCTCCGCCTGCCTCCGGCACAAGCTTCAAACACAGCCCTGACTTGCCTGAGATGATGCACCCTGAGAGCTGATGCGCCACCTTGCACTAGCTCTGGGACCCGAACCACTTCTAATGAGACCCGATGAAATTGTGAAACTGTCGGGCCTTGTGGATGTGACAGAGAGAAAGGCTCCGTGGTCCGCCATCTGTGTCCGTCTCCTACCTCCGTCGCTGGCGGGACCTGTGTGTTTCATGAGTGTTCCAACGATCGTTCAAGAAAACTAACGATCCACCACAATGTCATGCTGACAAAGGGGCATTGTCCGGCCACTGGTCCATTTTGGTGGCTTCTTAAAATGGCAAGGATGGTGCAGAGCTCTTTCACCTGCCTCCCACTCTCGGTGGTTCAACACCCCGAGGGTCCGTTACCGTGCTTGTCAGGCCATGTGTCACTTCGTACTGCACACGTAATGGCATTGCGCTGGCTGCCAACAATCGATGGAGCATGTGGAGAGTGGATTTTCTAAGCGATCGGTCTCGTTCGCATTATCGAGCAGTCACATGCTCGCCAGACTGAAACTGTTTGTGGACGGTCTCATGGCAGATTAATTTCATCACGGCCCCCTGGAGTCTTTGGGCACGTGATGCCACCAGAGGGATCTTTGGGGGAAAGAGCCCTGCACCATCCCTGACTGAGTTGAAGAGCGGGGAGGTGCGCCGAGCATGAGGCCACCGTCTCCCCAAGAGACATCCACCCAGCTCACCCAGTAGTGAGCGTCACGTGTTATAGGGCCTTGGCCGTTTCCCTTACTAAGTCCATGTGTCGGTGGTGAGATGGATCTTTTTCCGGACACAGACTGCAGACAACGCGCTTGAAATTTTAGATGACACGTGGCTGGCCAGGGCTGGGACGGCTTTTTCTGCAAAGAAATGCCTGCTCGGCATACTGGTATTGGGGGGCAAGCGAGGGCATGACGTGGCGGAACCCATTCTATGTCACACCAGACGGAAAGGCAACATTTCCAAGGCCAAAAGCCTGGCAATGCCGAAATTCGGCTTTTGGCTTTTGCGGATGGGTTGGGTTAAAAGTGTTTCTTCTGCTTCCCAAACTGGAAGAAGAAGGCTGGCTGCTAAACTGGGCTGCTGTACGGCGTGCAGGTCGTCATCAAACTGCGGTAAGGAGAAGGGGTAGGATGGGTCTTGGTGGTGCTGTGGTACTCGGGCGACGGTGGAGGCTTGAAGGCGGAGGCTTGATCCCATGATCATGGACTATGAGAGACATGGGCAAGCTGAGGAACGCTTGGTGGGTGGCGGGGTGGAGGGGAGGCAAGAGACGAGGGTGTGAAGTTGGTTGGAGGCCCGGCGTCGGTCTGGCCATTTTGGCCCAAGTGTTCCCTCCATTTCAACTCATGCATTCGCTGATGTGACTAGACATGTTGGTTGGTGGTTAGACCACTTAAGGTTCTTTGCCTCTTATTATTGGTTTACGGCATGGAGGCATGATGGACATTGCTGGGTGATTCAGTGGCTTTGCTCAAGAAGGCCCGAAGCTTGAGAGGTCGGCCCTTTTTGGGACCGCGATAAGCGAGGTGCGGGGTTTGCGCTGCCGTGGCTGGCGGAATCTTATCAGCGGACTTCTGGACCGCACTCTCCCCTTTTTGGGGGGGGACCCGTTTGACACTACCCCATAGTCTTTCCTCGACCACTGGTGAAGCGTGCTCGCAAGCAATTTTGCGGAACATGAACAGGATCAGGGATCCGCAAGTGTCGTCATTCATCATCATCATCAACAACAGGTGACTTGGTCGTCCTGACTTTCTGCATCCAGAAAGCTGGGGGCTACAAGCAAGGGGGCACTGCAGCGTGTTGCGACGCCCGGGATTTTTGCGATTGACGGCTTCCTTCACCTCCTCTGTGGCATCAGTAACTGGGCGTCAAGAGCAGACTATATCTCCTCTTGATCTTTTATCATGCCTTCTGACCCGAAAACCGCATTTTGTTCATCAAAGAGGTCTAGAAAAATGGATTATCACAGTTGGTGGGTACAACGAGTTGACAATTTGCTGCTTCATGTTGGAAGATGCTGATGATGCTGATGGCGCACCCCCATTTGTGGCCCGTGGACTGCTTCGAGGCGAGGAGGTATGACTGCTAGTATGAGGTTGATTAACCACTGAAAGGCAGTGGGCGACGATGTTCGATTACTTATATTAACAGGGCCCTGACACAGCGATTGGACAGGCCTGACGGTCACTCTGCAACTGTCGATCGTTGGCATGCGTGTTGTCGCCGAGGCACTGGAAGGGAGCACCTTCTCTCGTACCTCTACCTCCATGTGCTACCCACTTTTGCTCGCTTTACCACCTGCTTTTCGCTACCATGTTCAGAATTTAAAAATTTGAGAAGTTATGGAATTGTTTTTGGAAAGTCTCTTCTTAAAAAGACGGCAAATCAACTAGCTATTCTCAACATTCCCTCTAATCAAAAACAATTGCTGGATTCAATTTAACTGCAAGGTGTCTATCAACCAAAATCTGGACTGGGCAAAAAGTCCAAAAATACACGTATTATGTTATGTTTTTGGTATAATAAACAGTACTTTTATTGACACCTTTCATTTCACCTGTGGTGAATTTAGAAAATTTTTTTTGGCTGTTTTAAGATTCTACGTTAGATGCTGCGTCAAGAACAGTGCTGGGTCGCGCAAAGTAAAAAAACACAGTAATGTTATGTTTTGATATTATAAACGGTTTTTTTGCCACTTTCAATTCACCTGTGAGTGAAATATAGAATTTGCTGTTTTTAAGATTTACGTAGTAACTGCAGTCAATGAACAGTGCTGGGTGGCGCAAAAGTCAAAAAAACACCGTAAAACTGTTCTGTTTTGATATAATTAAACGTATTTTTTGCACCTTTCATTCACCTGTGGTGAATATAGAATTGCTGGTTTTAGATTTTACGTATTTGCTGCGTCAATGTAACAGTGCTGTGCGCAAAAGTCAAAAAAACACGTAACTGTTATGTTTTGGATATAATAAATCGGTTATTTTTGCCTACCGTTCAATTACCTGTGGTGAATACTTGGAAGTTAGATTTGCTGTTTTTAGGTATTCTACGTAGATGTTGCGTCAATGAACAGTGGTGCTTGGTGCGCAAAGTCATAAAAAACAAGTAAACTGTTTTTTGTTTTGATATAATAAACTGTATTTTTTGAATCCTTTCAATTTCATCTGTGGTGAATATAGAATTGCTGTTTTAAGATTTACGTAGATGTGGTCAATGAAACAGCTGCTGGGTGCGCAAAAGTCAAAATCACGTAAACGGTTTTGTATTGATATAATACAACGTATTTTTTCAGCCACCTTTCTAATTCACTGTGGTGAATATTGAATTGCTGTTTTAAGATTTACGTAGATTTTGCGTCAATGAACAGTGCTGGGTGTGCAAAGTCAAAAAACACGTAAATGTTATGTTTTGGATATAATAAACGGTATTTTTTGCTCCTTTCATTCACTGTGGTGAATTATAGAGATTGCTGTTTTAAGATTTAGTAGATTGCTGCGTAATGACACAGTGCTGGGTGCGCAAAGTCAAAAAAAACACGTAAACTGTTATGTTTTTGATATAATAAACGTATTTTTTGCACTTTCAATTCACCTGTGGTGAATATAGAATGCTGTTTTAAGATTTAGTAGATGCTGCGTCAAATGAACAGTGCTGAGTGACGCAAAAGTCAAAAAACACGTAACTGTTATGTTTGATATTAATAAAACGGGTAATTTTTGCAACCTTTCAATTCACCTGTAGGTGAATATAGAATTGCTGATTTTAAGTTTTCGTAGATGTTGCGTCATATGAACGTGCTGGGTGCGCAAAAAGTCAAAAAACCACGTAAACTGTTATGTGTTGATATAATATAACTGTATTTTTTGCACCTTTCAATTCATCTGGTGGGAATTTAGAATTGCTGTTTTAAGATTTACGTAGATGCTGCGTCAAGGGAAACAGTGGCTGGTGCGCAAAAGATCAAAAAACGTAATTGTTTATGTTTTGATATAATAAATGGTATTGTTTGCACTTTCTACTTCACCTGTGGATGAATATAGAATTGCTGTTTTAAGATTTACGTGATGCTGCGTTCATGAACAGTGCTGGGTGGGCAAAAGTCAAAAAACACGTAACTGTGATGTTTTATTTCTATACTCGGTTTTTTTGGCAACAAACAACCTGTGCTGAGTACAAGATTGCTGGTTTGTAATTTATGTGCAAGGTGGATATATCATTGGAAGGATCACAGCTAATAGTAGAGGTTTCTCTGTGCAGAAATAGACTAATTTCGCTGAGCTGTTTGGCCACAGCAGAACGCAGGTCATATCCCTATGAGACGCTGAGAGAAACTGAGGCTGAAACAAGAAACGCTTGTTCTATGTAAACGAGGTCATGTGATTTCTGTCCAGCCAATCGCAAACCATTAACATCCCAGTCATGACGTCGCACACACCCATTCACTAGCTCTATTCTGTAATCTATTTTATCGGCCGCCATATATTACAGGAAGCTCCGAAAAGGCGCGGATCTTAATAGATGATGCACAGATTTATTCTGAACTTATCGCACTGATCTGGAAATTTCGATCACCTTAAAAAACCTTGCGATTCAACTTGTGTCGATAAAAATCGCTCTAACACTAGAAAATTTCGGCTTGGAACTCTCCATCTCGGCTCGGCACAAGCCATTAGTTCTCTTGTAATGGGTGCAGAAGTGTCCACCATTAGGAAAGGGAGGGACTGCCAGTTACCAACAACTTGGACAGGAGCACGGTCAGCTGCTGCACTTAGGATGGCTTAGGACGCCATACTGTTGTCTCTTTGCAATCGCCTCGCTGAACGACTGCTGGGGACTATGTGTAGCCGAGGAGCAGGAAGGCATAGACGGGGAGATGATTGTCACAGAGGAAACAGCCCTCTCTGCGTGAGGTGTTGGGCCTTGACTGGCTGCAATGGGCATGCGTGCCACTGGGCGATGCTGCTGCTGTTGCTGCGGCAGCAGGATGGACCACACAATCTGAGCGTTTCTCCAGGGCCACCGGATGGTGACGCTGCATGTGTGTTGAGCAGGGGCCGTGGTGCCAACGTTTGCTCCCTGGCCACGCTTCACTCTTTCTGCTTACAGATTCTACATATAACCCATATTCGGCTCCTCCGGTGTCTTAGCAAATGAACTTGCCCCCCCCCCCCCCCCCCACCCTCCACACCACCGAGTTCGGATTATACCGCCAACCTCCACACTGAGTGACTTACTTCGCCGCTCTGCCTCGCTGGCCCCTGTGCCGCTACTTTCTTGGACCTGCGAAGCGGGTTTTTTTACCACGAATTGGACGATTGGCTCCCTGACTCACATTGCTGCTATCCTGCTGACTCACAAATAATAGGCCACACGAGACTCACTTGCTGGCTGCGCTGCTGCATGAGCGCAAGCTGACGCCCTCTTCTCCTGACGCTAGATGAAGCCCTTCCTCACCCCGATCCCAAGTAGCGGTCGGCTTCATTCATATTCTTTGTGTTTCATCGTATCACTGCTGTCCTCATCACCGGTCATGATATGCAAGAGGCTTCACCCCCTCACAACATTGACCTCCCATGCCACTCTCAACATCTATACTTTGCACGCTCCTACTGCATAGAAGCAGGGTGATATTGGCCCAATTTCTTCGTGCAAGAGTGCTGATGCCATCCTCAAAATTGTTCATCCTCGCTATTTTGTGGTCGCTGAGCCCAGAACCACATTAGTAGATCTCTGGCTGAGGGAACGATGGAAGGGCGGGTTGAGGTCAGAGGGCCAGCTGACCGTTCCGGGCATGCCAAACTAAGGTGGTTCTGTCTGATCGATTTCCACCGACTCTTGGTGGGGGTTGTCAGATGTCATTGGGAGGAAGTGGATGACTTAGTCAACCAATCAAGAACCATTGGGTTGCTGAACAACAACACAGCCGCTTAAGATGACCAGCAGCAGTAAGCCAGTTGTGGCCATCACCGAGTGACCCCGCTGCGACGTCCCTTGTGTCTGCGGGGACCTGGGCCTGCTCCAGGAATGTTTGTGCCTCTGCATGCAGGTGAAGGAGCCTGCCACTCTCTGTCTGACATATGTTTGTTCTTAAATGTACAGACATGTTGATGAAGATATCTGTAATGATAAATACACACCCTGTATTTGACTCCAATTGAACCCACTAAGGAAGCCTTGGTAACCCTTGGATAATATTTGCGCTCCACAAGATGGGCAGGAAAATTGACCTGTATTGTGCCGTTTTAAAAACTCTGTGTATTTTACTGAATATTAAAAGCACAACAGGGTTAATTAACCTTCGGATTTGGATTATGCTAGAGAAGTTCTGCTGTGGCGGTGGAAAACAAAGTTTATTTTATTCGAGTACAACAGCCAGAACAACGCTTAATTACCCCTGGATGTAAATGCGCAAAGAAGTTGAAGACATAAGCAGTGGAAACTATTAGCATTTTGTAGCGTGTTACAATTTGCGTGTTTTCTACGCTACACAACAAGAGAAAAAATTGCTAATTACCTTTGTTTGTGAATTATGCTAAGGAATAATTGTACTTTTTTGGCAGGTGAAAAAGACGGTGTTCTTGAGTCACAACAGCAAGCAGAACAACGGCTTTAGTTTAACCCCTGGATGTAAATTGTGCAAAATAATTGATGCAAGCAGGTAACTACTAGCTTTTTTAGCGTGATACTATTGCGTGTTTTCTCAGCTACACAAAAGAGAAAAAAATTTTAATTAACCTTCGCTTGTGAATTATGATAAAGGAAAATTGTATTTTTTGGCGGTGAAAAGACGGTTTCTTGGAGTCCACAACAGCAAAAGAACTAAAGCTTAATTAACCGCTGGATGTTTAAATTGCGCAAAAGAATTTCGCAGCAGGTAACTACTAGCTTTTGTAGCGTGTTACAATTAGTGTTTTCTAAGCTACAAACAAGAGAAAATATTGTAATTAACCTTGCTTGTGAATTATGCTACGGAAAATTGTATTTTTTGGCGGTGAAAATACAGTTTATTGGAGTCACAACCGCAGCTGAACAAAGCTTAATTAAACCTGGTGTTAATTGCGCAAAAGAATTGAGGCAGCCGGAAAACTTCTAGCTTTGTAGGTGTTACAATTGCGTGTTTTTCTACGCCTACTCAACAGAGAAAAATTGTAATTTAACCTTCGCTTGTGAATTTGCTATAGGAAAATTGTATTTTTTGGCGGCTGTAAAGACGGTTTCTTGGAGTCACAAACAGCAGCAGAACAACGCTCTTAATTAACCCCTGGATGTAAATTGCCACAAAAATAATTGAGGAGCAGGAAATACTAGCTTGTAGCGTGTTACAATTGCGGTGTTTTCCTACGCTACACTAACAAGTGAAAAAATTGTTTGTTATTAACCATTCGCTTGTGAATTATGCTACTGGAAAATTTTATTTTCTTGGCGGTGAAACAAATGAGGTTTCGTTGGAGTCACAAACAGCAGCAGAACAACGCTTTTATTATAACCCTGGATGTAAATTGCGTATAAGTTTTGAGCAGCTCAAAATGAAGTGTATTTGTATTAGATACAAAACGCTGTTTCTTTAATTGAATACAAACAGGAGCTGGCTTAGATGGCCCTTGGTTATTCAATGTGCTGTGAAGCAGATAGCCTTAAACATGTATTTGCACTGGACTTCAGATCTAATACACAAAAAAATCGGAAATGATCATTAAGAGAGCTGTCTCTGAGACAAGCTGAGACACCCACAAATCGCTGTATAAAAATCAATTTCTTCAGTAACATTCAGCCGAGGCAGCACACCTTCACTGATCAGTACAGTGAAGAGCGGGTTTGAGCTCCCTC
The DNA here is from genome assembly GCA_025379985.1 of Phyllomedusa bahiana. Taxonomy (NCBI): domain Eukaryota; kingdom Metazoa; phylum Chordata; class Amphibia; order Anura; family Hylidae; genus Phyllomedusa; species Phyllomedusa bahiana. Next base: position 10,498 of record JAODAL010054243.1, on the reverse strand, counting down.
AGCGTCGGCACGGACTTATATAGTGCGCGGTGGTTGACGTCACGGAATCCCGCCCGTCTCTGATTGGCTTCATCTCTTGCACTGTCAGGCAGGCTTATAGCCCTTCTTTTCTCCCAGAGTGGCCTTTGCCCATGTATCGGCACATGTGGCTAGCAGCCATTTTATCAATCAAAAGACACCCACTTCGTTCACCCGGAAGTTCCCAAATTCGACTTCGTCTGAATCGGATGTTTTTGAAAATTCTACACGAATTCACTTCGTTAGAATCGATTCGCCATTCTCTATTATAATGAATTATGAAAATGTTTATTTCATTTGCAAGCTTCCCACGTCAATTTTACTTTGTGGCAAAACCCCTTTAACATAAATTTTGTTATTAATTCAAAATATTCAAAGACTATGTTAATAGGTTAGAGCAGAGGCTGGATCATTATATTAGATTTCTGAAATGTCAGTCCAACTGTCATCAGTGCTATCTACACACGTTTGTTGAGACTGATATATTTCTTTTATTTATTGTCCATACAGTACATTTCCACAGAGAGGTTCTGTCTCAATCCTGTCTTCATTTTTTTTTTACTGTTGATTATTGGTGGCTACATTGCTGCTGATTTAACTGCATCATGTCTTTTGTTTATTCAGTTTATGAAAATGCCTCCTATTTTTTTTTACTGTATAAGATCAAGGTAATATTAGCCAAAGCAGTTGTGGTTTTTATGCCACAATGATTCATTCCAAATTTTGACTTTATTGCCAGTTCCTAAAAGGGTTTTCTCAGAAGTGTTTTTTAGTGCCACAGGTGAGCTTATTACTTGCTACAATCAGACTCAGAGAATGCTACCAACTCATAGAATGGGGAAGGCAGTGCCTGTGAGTGTTGTCCCCATTAATTTCTATGGAAGTTCTGAATATAGTCAAGCACACTCGCTTCTCTAAATTTGGAACCCCATTCTCTGAGATGGCCAGCTTGTCGCAAACAACAAGCTCACCTGCAGTACTATAAAGCGCTCATGGGAAAAACCCTTTTGCTCTCATATCTGAGAGCAGGTTTTGAAAGAGGGAGAGAAGCTTGGCTTGGTGAAATCTAGTTTTATATGATTTGATGCTGAATTAAATGAGTGAAAAATAGAGAAAATCATAAAAGTAAAACTGAAAGTACTGCTGACCCTGCCTACATACAGTGATTGACGTTTTTCTGTTTACACACACTAATAAAAAGAAAGCTGTCAATCACAGTGCAAGCAGGACTTCCACTGTCTCTTAAAGAGTCTTGTCAGTATTTTCTCTGCATTTTACTTAGAAATCCTCCAAATCATATAACCCTATATATCACAGAGCTCAGCTTCTCTCCCTCTCTCAAATTCTATTACAGAAGATCTTAATGCTTCTTTTTTTAGAATTGCTTATCCAGGATCTGGATCTGAATGAGCAGTTTTTCTCAACAATTGCTCTGTAATTTTGGAACTACATTCAAGTCCATTACTTCATGAAAATTTAGAAACATATGTTTAACCCCTTACCGCCGGAGCCAGTTTTGGCCTCTCTGACAGAACCCCATTTTTTAAATCTGGCATCTGTCACTTTGTCACAATAACATTTTGGCAATTTAACCTATCCATGTGATTCAGAGATTGTTTTCTCGTGACACATTGTGCTTTAAGATAGAAATAAATTTTGGTCCAAAAAATTTTTTTTATTTGTGAAAAATATTAAAATATTGTGAAAAATTAGAAAAATTTACCAATTTCAAACTTCCAAAATTTCTGCATGTAAGACCGATAGTTATTCCACTCAAAATAGTTTATAACTAGCATGTACCATATGTCTGCTGTAGTTTGGCATCATTTTTTTAAATGTCTTTTTTAAGGACATTAGGGGGCTTAGAAATTTTGCAATATACATTTTTTTAGGTTACAGTCCAGTTCTAACGTGACTCTGATTGACCTGTATGTTTGGTACCCACATAAAGGACTTCATCTAAGAAACTACACCCCTTAAAGTATTCAAAACAGCATTTAGGAAGTTTATTAAACCATTAGGTGTTTCACAGGAGTTAAAGCAAAGTGGAAGTGGAATTTCAAAATTTCACTTTTTTTTGCAGATTTCAAATTTTTATACATTATTCAAAAGAATACGGTGAATGTGATCAGGGAAATGCAACTGAATGTTGATTCCCCAGATTCTGCCATTTTAAGAGATATCCCATATGTGGCCCTAGTGCGCTATTTGGCACAACCACAAGCCCCAGAATAGGAGGAGCACCTACCGGACTCTGGGGTCTCATTTTCATTGTGATTTTATTTAGGGGCAATTTCAGGTTTGCTGACACCCTAAGGTGCTAAAACTTAATAAACTACCCTAAAAAGACCCCATATTGCAAACTACACCCCTAAAGGAATATATCCAGGGGTGTAGTGAGCATATCGACCCCACAGGTGTGTCACCAAATTTTTTAGCGTTGGGCTGTGACAATTTAAAAAAAAATTTTTTTCAACAATCTGCAATTTTAGCTGAAAATGTTTAATTTTTACAAGGCATCCTGGTAAAAAGCACCCAAAATTTTGTTATGCAATTTCTTCCAAGTTTGGCAATACCCTACATGTGGGTGTAAACTGCTATTTGGGCGCATTGCAGGGCGTTATAAGGGAGGGAGTGTTATTTGGCTTTTGGAACGCAGATTTTGGTGGGGCCATGTCGCATTTACAAAGCCCCCAAAGTACCAGAACAGGTGAAACCTTCCAGAAGTCACCCCATTTTGGATTCAGCCTCCCTCAAGGATCTCATTTAGGCGTGTATTGTGCATTTTGGGCGCACAGGTGTTCCATAGTTTTTTTTGCATTGGGCTATGAAAATAAGGGGGAAAAACGCAGTTCCGCCATTGTTTTTTGGGCTTCAATTCTACAGCGTTCGCCGTGCAGTGTAAATGACGTGATGACTTTACTATGGGGGTCGGTACAATTGCAATGATATAAATTTTATATAGTTTTTATGTTTTTTTACTTTTACACAATACTTCTATAAAAAATTGCGTTTTTATGTTGTCCTGTTCTGATAGCCATAACTTTTTCAGTTTTCTGTATATGGAGCTGATTATGGGCTTGTTTATTGTGGGATGAGTTGAAGTTTTTATTGTTACCATTATGGGGGCATATGCCGCTTGATCACTTTTTATTAGGGTTTTTGTGAGGCATTTTGAACAAAGTACAGCATTCCTGATTGTCTTTTTTATTTCTATTTTTTACAGCGGTCACCATGCAGTATAACTGCATGTTACTCAGCAGGTCGATACAGTTACAGCCATCCCCAATTTGTATATTTTTTATGTTTTACTGCTTTTACACAATAAAAACACTTTTATTCAAAAAGGAAAACACGTTTTTCATCGCCATATTCTGAGAGCCATAACTTTTTTATTTTTCTGTGTACGGAGCTGTGTAGGGGCTTGTTTTTTGCGGAATGAGTTGACGTTTTTATTAGTATCATATTGGGGGGATAAGACTTTTTGATCAGTTTTAAATCCATTTTTTGGAAAGCAAGGTGAAGAAAATACTGCAATCCTAGTAGTGTTTTTTTATTTTTATTTTTAACAGCACTCACCGTGCAGTATCCATGACCAGTTAGCTTTACTATCTGGGTCGATGCGATTACGGCGATACTCAATTTATATAGTTTTTTTTCATTTTGTAGCACTTTGTTAAAAAAAGTGTTTTTATTGTGTTAAATAATATGTATGCATCGCTGTCTTCTGAGAGACATAACTTTTTTATTTTTCTGCATACAGAAATATGTAAGGGCTTTTTTTTGCAGGATGAACTGAAGTTTTAATTGCTACAACTTTCATGTTTCTATGAGTTTTTGATCGTTTTTTATTCCATTTTATGTGCTGCATGATGTACAAAAATCGCAATTCTGTGACTGTTTTTTGTTTTTGTTTTTTCTACGGCGTTCACCGTATGGGTTAATTAACATGACAGATTTATAGGATGGGTTGTTACGCACGCGGTGATACCAAATATGGGTACTTTATTTATTTTTGACCTTTTTTGGGCGATTGGCGTATGTAAAGGGGAAAAGGGTGGTGTACGTGTTTTAATTTTATTTTTTGTGTTTGTGTTTTACTTTTTTTACTTTTTTTTAATTTTTTCACATTCCCCACTGGGGAAAAGCAATCGTTAGATTGCTGTTTGAATAGGGGACCTGTGCACAGCGTTACTGCTGTGTACAGGTCGCCATGGTAACTACTGACACCATGCCCACAATGCATTGTGGGCATGGTGATGTCACCAGATTACCCGGATGCTTTCAGAAAGCACTCGGGGAGTCGGGTATGAGACCAGCGATCGGCATCTGCGCCGCTTGCTGCGCCGATGGCAGACAGCAGGAGCTCACTCCTCCTGCCTGCGGTTCCATTATTGCAACCATGACAGGTTGTGGTAATGAAGCGTTTTTCACCCGCGGCTGGAGCTCACTCCGGCCGGGAGTGATGCGGCATGAAGTCAGCGGTATATTATCGCTGGTTCCATGTCACGATCATGCGCGGCTTGCCAGCAAGCCCGCATGATCGCCAGGGCGTATGCATACGTCTAATGTCGGGAAGGGGTTATAATTATTCTGTAAATTAAAAAAAATACTTTCCAGTAAATTGAGAACCATTGTCTGTTCATACTTGATACTGAATATATTCAACAGTGTCTCAAGTGTACCTTGCACCTGAATTATGTGGTATATTTTAGTTTTAGAACTTTTGGATAAGAGAAATTTACATCAAGTATTGTCCGATGCTTCTTTCGTTTCAAATTGAATATATCAACTTTGATGATATCCCTGGGTCCACATGCCATTTCTCTTTGTATTATGTGCTCCTTTTGAAGTGAGGGAGATACTGCAAGCTTGAAAGTGTCTGAATCCTTTAGAATTGTCTATATTTCTGTATAAATTTGACCTAAAATTATATCAGATCTTAAAGTGGATAAAACCTACCTAAACAAACAAAAAGAAACAAAAACTGAACTTGAGCATTTGTTTATTGAGGGAAATGATCCACTATCACATACAGTATATGTGAGTGGCAAAATATGTGCACCTTTGCTTCCCGTATCTGGTATGACCTCCTGCTGCATCAATAACTGCATCTAAACATGTCCAGTAATTGTTGATTAGTCCTGAAGATCAGCTAATACGAATTTTACTCAATCCCTCAGTATAAAGCAGCTTTAACTCTGTTATGTTGGAGAGTTTCCTCCTATGAACTGCTCTCCTCAGGTCCTTCCACTTAATATCCTTTGGATTAAGGTTAGTACTTTGATTTAGTAATTTAATAACTTAAACTTTATTCTTCTGTATCCATAATTTGGTAGAAGGACTTGTGTGCTCAGGATCGATGTCTTGTTGCTTGACCCACATTACCTTAAGTTTCAGCTCACGGACATATATCTAACATTTTCCTTTAGATTTGTTGGTATAATTCAGAATTCATTATTCAATCAATGATGGCAAGCTGTTGTAGCCCAGATGCAGCAAAACAGGTCAAAACAATAAAACTACTACCACTGTTTTTTTATAGATTTTATGAAGTTTTTATGCTAGAAATCAGTGTTTTCCATTATCCAAACACAGTTCTTCTTATTTAAGCCAAAAAGATCTATAGCTGGTCTCATTTGTAAACAAACATTGTTCCAATGGCCTTCTGACTTGTCCAGGTGATCTTTAGCAGATTTCAGACAGGCAGCAATGCGCTTTTTGGAGAGCATAAGCTTTCTTCTTGCAATACTGTCAGTCAAACTATTGCTGTTTAATGTCCTCCTGATAGTGGACTCATGGGCATTAACATTAGCTACTGTAAAAATGGTCTTTAGTTGCCCAGAGGTTACCATGGGTTTATTTGTGACCTCATGGACTATTATACACCTTGTTCTTCCCGTGATTTTTGTTGGTCGACCACTCTTTGAAGGGTGATAACGATCTTGTGTTTCTTCCATTTGAACACAATCTGTCTGATTGTAGATTGGTGGAGTCTAAACTCTTTAGTAATGCTTTTGCAGCCTTTTTCAGCCTGATGAGCAATAACAACTCTTCTTCTGAGGTCTGGAGAAATCTCCTTTGTTTATGCCATGATACACTTTCACAAACATGTGTTTTTAATATCAAACTTTGATAAGTCCATGGTCTTTAAATAAAACAGGCCACTTATACTTCATTGTCATCCGATTGATGTAAAACACCTACATTAGTCTCATCTTCGAATGATCTGCTAATCATGAAGATTCATAGATAAATAGTCATTATTCAGTTAAAATGAAAAAGGTCATACTTACTGCTATAAATATCAAAAAAACAATTCCAAGTAGGGGGACCAAAAAAAAGCTGCATGAGAGAATTTGTACAAGTGCAGAGTACTTAAACAGCCACTTACACACTAACTATTCATGAAGGGGTGGCTACTATTTATTACACTTGCACATGACCTAAGATTGCTTAAAACCAATTCACGCCACAATGAAGAAATGGCACATTGTTATGCAGGAGAGGTTTTACAGGGACAGAATACTAATGAAGAACCATTCACCCCTAATTTTGAGGGAAGCAGCTGCTTATCACATAGTAGACAGCAAGAAGTCAATTATTTAAGTTAATTTGTTGGAAACAGAAAATATTGGCTAGGCTAAGGACTTTAGTGACCTTCATAGGGGTATAGTCAAGTGAGCTCATGGGAAAAGGGCAAGGACTCTGCACTATCTATTTTATATAGTATTCTTTACTTGAATATATTTAAACTTTAGTGGACCGAACTTGGTATATAAATCTCCACACACCGACACAGTGCCCTTTCGTAACAAGGAATGCTACTCTTTTTTAGATACTTTTACAAGTAACCAAGACAACTGTGTTAGATTCTCTTCAGAATGACAGATTCTGCAAGGTTTTCCCAGCATGTGGTACAACAGTCAATAAACCACCATTATGGTTTTAGGTATGTATAAGGGTGCCTACAAGCTGATCAGTCAGTGTCCATGCTGACAGCCGTCACTTATGAAAGCATCTACAATGGGGACATCAGCATCAGATATTAGATCAGCAATGAGGTAGGTGTTAGCCTGATCTAATGAATCCTTTTTTCCCTTTTTACATCACATGAATGCAGAGATGCATGCCCTTACTTGCCTTAATGTAAGGATGAGAGGTTACCAGAATAGACAAGCCGGTGGAGATATAGTAATGCTTTGGATAATTTCTTCTTTGAAAACTTGAATCTTGGCATTCATATGGCTGTTACTTTGATAAGTACCATAAGTAATCATAACAATGTTAATAAGAGCTTACAATGTATACGAAAGCTTTGGTGCCAGATACCATGTGACACCTTCAGAAGTCTTGTAGCGTATTCAGAGCACAAAGAAGACCTACACAAGAACTAGGTAAGTAACTTCATGTTATGGGAAATTGCTGCACATCAAAGCATTAATGATCAGTCGCTGGAAAGACTCTGTTTCAAAAAGTTAAACTAATGTCTCTGTTTCTCTGTCCATCTCCATTCAGCATTTTCAGCAACAGGTATCTCACATACAGTTTTATGTGCTATACAGTGAAGGAAATAATTATTTGATCCCATGCTGATTGTGTAAGTTTGTCCACTGACAAAGACATGATCAGTCTATAATTTTAAGGGTAGGTTAATTTTAACATTGAGACATAGAATATCCGAAATAAAATCCAGAAAATCACATTGCAGAAATTATATAAATTTATTTGCATTTTGCTGAGAGAAATAAGTAATTGATCCCTCTGGCAAACAAGACTTAATACTGGTGACAAAACCCTTGTTGGCAAGCACATCAGTCAGACGTTTTTTGTAGTTGATGATGAGGTTTTCACACATGTCAGGAGGACTATTGGTCCACTGCTCTTTGCATATCATCTTTAAATCATTAAGATTTTAAGGTTGTCACTTGGCAGCTCGGAGCTTCAACTTCCTCCATAGGTTTTCTATGGGGTTAAGGTCTGGAGACTGGCTAGGCCACTCCATGTCTTTAATGTGCTTCTTTTTGAGCCACTCCTTTCTTGCCTTAGCTGTATTAAAATTAACCTACCCTTAAAATTATAGATTGTTCATGTCTTTGTCAGTGTGCAAACTTACACAATCAGCAAGGGATCAAATAACTAATTCCTTCACTGTATTTGGAACATACTTGCTAAAGTAATTTAACATGCCCATAAATCTCCGCTGTTCATTTCTGTTCTGGGGAATGGCCATCCTTGTTATTGCCAGAACCTTAGCTGAATCTGGCTTTACTCCACCATGAGAAATCATTTCACCAAGATACAAAATTTCTGTTCTTCTAAAATGACGTATTTTACTCAGTTTCAGGCTACTTTCCTCCCTTCTAAAAGGTGTTTCTTTGTTATATAAAAAAGCTTTAGGAATAGGACATAATCCCAAAGTAAAATGCCTAAACGGGCGCACAGCTTTCCACTTTTCTTAATATGGAGAGTCTGCCAAGGACACTTTGTTGCATCTAATACTGCATACATCTTTGAATTTGCTATTTCACACAGAATTTCATTTGAGATAATAATAATAATGTTTTTTATATAGCACCAACATATTTCACAGCATTTTAAAATTTACGGAGCACAAATACAGTCAACCTCATTACAGACTGACAAACTAATCACCAACTAATCAACAACAAATGTAGTGAGGGTCCTCCTCAGCTCGGACTGTGGGCCCCGCCGGGGACCGGGGAATCCCCCGGAGGTCCCCGAGCCGCTGCGGGCCCCGGAGTCAGAGCCGACGCTCCCCGTGCCCCGGCCCGCGCCCTAAAATACCGTCCCTGAGCGCCTGGACCTTCCTCCCACGCTCAGAGACCGGCCTGGAGTTGGGACTAATGTCCGCGACCTCCCGGGGCTGCGCGGTGTCAGCGGAGCGAACATCGCCACCACGCTGCCTCCGCTGATCTCCCCGGCAGGCATGAAGGCATAAGGCCTCATCCTCAGGCGCGGCCCCTACAGCTGACGTAGGCAGCGCTTTGACGTCACTATCACCGCGCCGCCTAAAGACAGGGCGACGTACGGTCCGGCGGCAGCACGGAGTGGCCGTTACTGTCCAGAGCGTAGCCGGAGCGGGAGCAAGATTGATTGTTTTTATTTTTAAACTACCTACAGGGGTGCTCTGGCTACTAAGGGGGGACACTGGCTGGAGGGAGGCCCTGGCAACTATGAGGGGGACACTGTCAAAGGGGGCCCTGGCTACAATTGAGGGGGACACTGGCCTAAGGGGGCCCTGGCTACATGGGTGGAGACACTGGCTAAGGGGGCCCTGGCTACTATAAGGGGACACTGGCTAGTGGGGCCCTGGCTACATATGGGGGGACACTGGCTAAGGGGGGCCCTGCTACTATGGGGGTGACAATGCTAAAAGGGGCCCTGGCTACTATGGGGGACACTGGCTAAGGAGGGCCCTGTCTACTATGGGGGGACACTGGCTAAGGGGGGCCCTGGCTACTATGGGGGGACACTGGCTAAGGGGGCTCTGACTATAATGGGGGATACACTGGCTAAGGGGGCCCGGCTACTATGGGGGGGACGGCTAAGGGGGCCCCCTGGCTACTTGGGGGGGACACTGGCAAAAGGGGGGCCCGGGCTACTATGGGGGGGAAAAGGCTAAGGGGGCCTGGCTACTATGGGGGGGACGGGCTAAGGGGGCCCGGCTACTATGGGGGGGGGACTGGCTAAGGGGGGCCCTGGTACTATGGTGGGGGCCCCAGGCAAGGGGGGGCCCTGGCTACTAGGGGGGGGAACGGCTAAGGGGGGCCTGGCTACTAGGGGGGGGGAACTGGCTGGGGGGGTTGGCCAGGGGGAGGGAAAGGGGGGCCTGGCTCTTGGGGGGGACACTGGTAAGGGGGGCCCTGGTACTATGGGGGGACACTGGCTAAGGGGGGCCCTGGTACTAGGGGGGCGGCGGGGGGCCTGGTAAGGGGGGGCCCGGGTTTTTGGGGGGGACACTGGTAAAGGGGGGCCCTGGTACTATGGGGGGACACTGGCTAAGGGGGGCCCTGACTACTAGGGGGGGGACGGGTAAAGGGGGGCCCTGGCTCTTGGGGGACACTGGCAAAGGGGGGGCCCTGGCTATAGGGGGGGAACTGGCAAAGGGGGGCCCCTGGGCTATAGGGGGACCTGGAGGGGGCCTGGCTACTGGGGGGGCCCGGCAAAGGGGGCCCCTTGGCTAGAGGGGGACACGGGCTAAGGGGGCTGGCTACAGGGGGGACATGGCAAAAGGGGGGCCCGGCTACTAGGGGGGACTCCCGGGGGGGCTAAAAGGGGGGGGGTTTTGGCTATTGGGGGGGCACTGCTGGGGGCTCGCTAAAAAGGGGGGGGCAATTGGGGGCCTGGCTACTAGGGGGGGCCCTGGCTAAAAGGGGGGCCCTGGCTACAGGGGGGGGGCCTTTTTTTTTTTTGGGGGGCCCGGGCCCTAAGGGGGGGCCCTGGTCCCCAAACCGGT
>JAODAL010054242.1:0-24762 GCA_025379985.1 Phyllomedusa bahiana | reverse complement strand
TGTCAGGAGCAGCCAAGCCTCCGGGAGGGGCCCAGATAAGTTTACTACCCTTCCTGCCTTCTCAATCATTGCATATATAGCTCTCAATTTCTAAAAATAAAAAATTGTATAAATGTCACTGGTTATATAGAATAAAGGGGGTTTTGGGAAAGTAATCTCCCAAAAGTTTAACACCTGTAGGAATATTTTTGCCCCAAAATTGCAAACCAAAATTTTTTGTTTTCTGTGCTGCAGAGCACTGCCTTGATGTTTTCCTGAAAAAGGCTGTTGCGTTGAGGTTAAAAAATCATATTATTTTTATTTTTTAACTCTTGTTTCAAACTTTAATTGGTTTCACATTATTTGCTGTACTACAACTGTGTTCATGTAAAAAGTGACTGAAAAATATGAGGTGTTATAAAAAATTTTTAAGGTAGTGTAGGGGGAAAAACCTTTTGGGAAACCCAAGTTTTCCCCCTTGTCTGTGCCGGGTAAACTTTAAAATGGCCCCTGAAAACTGTCCAAATATTGTTGTGCTCACGGAACCCAGAGCTCTGTGATAGAAAACCCTTGTTATTTTTGGGATTTTCTCCGGCATCATATATTTATGGAATAGGTTGTTGAAAGCTCGTTTGTGACAGTAAACATATTTTTTAACATTTTACTGCAAAATGTCATAACTGTACATTGGGTTATCAGGTGCATAACTGCAACTTGATGTTGATGTACAGTTTTGTCTGTGTGAGCTTAGAAGCTGTTCCTGCTTTATCTTCAATGGGAGTCATTTGGGAAAATAAACAGGGCCAAAGTATTTTCATTTCTTAAGTTAGGGAAACAACTATTTGGGATCTAGATGGTTTGACAACCAGGAGCCTAACAAGTGCCCCTCTAAACCCCAAAGGGCCCTTGTTAAAAAGGCCTCCAAAACAATGTCGAACTGGATGCCTTTTCCCGAGGGGAAATTTTATTCTGGAAAGGGCCCCCCTACCCCTACATACCTTTTTTTTCCCCCACCCCTTGCTTTTTGGCCCCAAATTCCCCTCTCATTTCTGTCTCTTCTAAGGATGTATATGTAGTTTACTCCAGAAACTCCAGGTCTGTCATGCTCAGGGGCCCACTGGGGGTTTCCCATGTTCCCCTGTGGGCCAGCCTAAGCCTACCCCATGCTTCATGCACTGATATGCACTGATCTCTACATGCAAATACTGCTTGAGAGACTGGCTGGACCATCATGTAAAGTAAAAACTTCTAACCTATTGTTTTATCCCTATTTTCACAGATTGAGAGAATTACGCACAGGGATTTCACATCTCTTGTTTGATTTGTCACTAGGTTTCTCCTTTTATCTACACATGTTTAGATTTCTGAATTGTAAAGTAATGTGAAATATGGTTCTACATAGATAAACATTACTATACTTGTTCCTAAATTACCTGCAAGTGAACTGTTGACAAGCAGTAATCTACTGCAAAACAGTGTCATATAGTTGGACTAAAATACCATAAAGTTGCCATTAAAGATTCAAAGAATCAATGTTGCATCTTAAATAATAAAATCGCCAGTATATCAATTACTACAAAGATTGGAGAGGTGTGTAATTTTTATTATAAGTACACTTCAACAATGCGAGACAAAATAAATAAAAAATACAGAAAATCACATTGTATGATTTTTAAATAATATCCTTGCATTTTATTGCATGAAATAAGTACAGAAACTAAAATATTTGGGGCAGAAACCTTTGTTTGCAATTACAGAGGTCAGGCGTTTCCTGTAGTTCTTGACCAAGTTTACACATGCTGCAGCAGGGATTTTGGCCCAGTCCTCCACACAGATCTTTCTTTTTTCAGGGCTGTCACTGGACTACATTGAGTTTCAGCTCCCTCCAAAAATTTTAAATTAGGTTCTGGTCTGAAGACTGGCTAGGTCACTCCAGGACCTTGAAAAGCTTCTTAGGGAGCTACATCTTAGTTGTCTTGGCTGTGTGTTATTGGTCATTGTCCTGCTGGAAGACCCAGTCACAACCCATCTTCAATGCTCTTACTGAGGGAAGGAGGTTGCTCGCCAAAATTTCAGGATACATGGCCCCATCCATCCTCACTTCATTATGCTGCACTTCTCCTGTCCTGCACCACCAAAGTATGAGGTTTCCACCCCCCTGCTTCACGGTTTGGACAGTCTTCTTGTCTGGGGTTGTACTCATCCTTCTTCCTCCAAACACAGCGAGTGGAGTTGATATTAAAAAGTTCTATTTTGCTCCTATCTGACCACATGACCTTCTCCCGAGCCTCCTCTGAATCACCGAGGTGGTAATTGGCGAACTTCAAACAGGCATGGACATGTGCTTGTGTGAGCAGGGGGACCTTGCATGCCCTGCAGGATGATGGTGTAGTGTGTTACTAAGGGTAATCTTTGAGACTGTCGTCCCAGATCTATTCAGGTCATTGACCAAGTCCTCCCATATAGTTCTAGGCTAATTCCTGACCTTTTTCAGAATCATTCTGACCCCACGAGGTGAGATCTTGCATGGAGCCCAGGCCAAGGAAGATTGACAGTCATCTTGTTTTAATTCCATTTTCTAATAATTGCACCAACATTTGTTGCCTTCTCACCAAGCTGCTTATCCTGTAGCCTCTCCCATACTTATGCAGGTATACAATTATGTCCCTGGTGTCCTTAGACAGTTCTTTGGCTTTGGCCATGGTGGAGAGATAGGAGTGTGATTGCATGTGCGGACAGGTGTCTTTTATACAGGTAACGAGTTCAAATGGGTGCAATTAGTACAGGTAATTAGTGCAGAGAACGAGGGCTTCTTAAAAAAAAACTAACAGGTCTATGAGAGCCAGAATTCTTGTTGGTTGGTAGGTGATCAAATACTTATTTCATGCCAAAAAAAGCAAATTAATTATTTAAAAATCAGTTGATTTTCTGTATTTTTTTTAGATTTTCTCGCAGTTGAAGTATACCTACGATAAAAATTAAAGACCTCTCCATCCTTTATAGGTGGGAAAACTTCCAAAAACTGTCAGTGTATCAATTACCTATTTTCCCCACTTAATAGGTATATGTATATACATACACATTTATAGAAATAGATAGATAGATTAAATGCTATTCATTATACATCGTATGACATGTTATATCTATATTTTCATCAATTTTATATTCCATATATTAAATATTATGTGTGTGTGTATATATATATATATATATATATATATATTATTGTATACACACACCACACACTTAGAAGAATGTTAATTGTCTTACTCCACGCCTTAATGTGGTGCCATTGAGAAATATAATTTGCCTCTAGGAATGCGATGGTGTAGGTAAATGTATATAATGTTTTTATTTCTATGTGTTTACGGCATTGGAGTAAATGTAATGAGTATGACCCATAGACTAAAAGTGAAACATTATTTATACCATTTAAAAAAGGGATAATACCCTTAAAAAAACCTAGTGAATGGATCCTTTTTTCATTCCCCCTAAAATTTAATAAATGTACACAATGATGTATAGATACCCAGAAATGGAACCACTGAAAAATATAAAAATATAAAAAAAAAAAAAAAAAACTTATTCAGCTACAACGATTGAAAAATAAAAAAGGATGGTTCTTGGAATGTGACAGTGAAAGACCAGAATAGGTTTTGCTTGAAGGGATTAATCTTGGAAAACCCCACAAGGTTTCCCTTTACTCTAAAAAGGAAGCTTAGCTTTAGAAGCTTTAGTGCGCCATCCAACCCCCCTTCCCGCCACACACATGCTATACCCACAGCTTATTCACAGCTGGCAATTTTCAAGATTGGGTGGGTAGGAGATGGAAAATATCTGCCAATTAGCTAATTTTAAAGCAGCTCATTTATTACTGTAAATATGGGAATATTTCCCTGAATATATTTACTAGACCTAATGTTTACTCATTATAATCACATTTCCACGTCTACTCTTATTACTCAGTGTCATATTTTACTTGGGTGCTTTTTTCTTTGTTATTTGACCTCTTGGGATATTATTATTTGTCAGCTACATTTATGAGCATGTGAAGATTAGATTCCATTCACTATGACTCTGCCCCAGTCAGATGTCTCAGAATCCAAAGAACGTGTACTTTCTTATTTACCAAATTGTCTAATGCTTTGCTACCTTGGGTTTAGTTTTCATCGATTTCTGCTGGATGTGTTATCATCTGATATTATCACCTTTTAATGACTTATCAGACTTTCCGCACACAAATAGCATTACTGGGTGAGGGTGTCATGTGATAACACATTAAGGGGTGATAATATAGGTTTAACACAAGCAATAAACAGCATTCTCCCTTGTGTGAGCTAATAATGCTAAAATAAGCATAAAAATACTCTTTACCACAGCATTTACGTACAACTTCGTGACAACCTGATACGTGCAGCACCTGAAAATCTATTAGACGCCTCTTTATCTGCTCTTCTGCAGCATGGCATGAACTCCCCAGTGATGGGGGTGGGGAAATAAATATTTTTACTGACCTGTCAAAAAATCAGGGTCAGGAACAGGCTCGGATATCTCTTCATGGCATTGGGTTTCTGAAGGTATAGTGGACACAATTAGACCATCTGGCAGCTGATGTTCCAATCCACGAGCAAAATTATTCTGTCTAAAATAGAAGAAATAATGTAAATGAATTTTACTAACCGCAACAAAGGAAACATGAATTGTGAGCCTCTTTTGGGACAGGGACTAATGTGAGTGATGACGAAATTCTGTACAGCGCTGCAAAATGTGCCAGTGCTATAAAAGTAGCATAAATTGACAATTCTGGATGGAATAAGAGTTATGAAAACTGGTTAGTTAAGAAATTGCTGAAAATGAAAAATGTAGCACTGTTTGGGTGCGTTCCCACTGCACAGGAAAAATACCGGTCGTTTTGCCGACCAGTATTTGTCCTGTTTTGCGGCCGTCCCCATGGGGTGGAGGGGGCGGGATGGCTTTTCTCCGCGATGAGCGGAAAAAAGCCCTTCCCCTTCACACTCATAAGCACAGATTCCATCGGAAAACTGGACGAAAGATTGTGCTTGATGAATGGATTGTGGCCGGACCGCGGGTGGCAAAACCGCCGGACGGAAAACCCGTGCAGTGGGGACTGCTGCACGGGTTTTCCATAGAGCATCATTGTGCTCATTTTCGGCCAGTTTTTCAGGCGGTCTGAAAAACAGCAAACCGGCTGAGAAAAAGTGGGGACATGCCCTTATGGGTAATAGGCAAAAGACAGTGTCAATATAATACGTACTAAAGAAATTCCATTTATACAATCAAAGTAATCACTATGAGCAAAGGCATAACCACTAGAGATGAGCGAGTAGTAAAAAGTTCTTTTTTCGTTTTAGAACCTCGAACTTCAGTGTTGGGTTCGGGGGTTCTATTCGAACTAGAACCAAACTAAAACCCTTTTAAAAGCCAATGTGAAAGATGTTCTAGAAAATTTTTTTTACCTTACACGTGAGGAGAAGCTGTAACCCAAATCCATACAGTAAAGGGATACGTAAAACAACTTAATGAAAAAAATTTGGTTTTAAAGGTACAGAAAAAAATTGAGAGGCTAAAATATTCTTTCCTTTTTCAATGGCTAACTGAAAAGATGAGGACAGCTTGAAAAACGGGGGCATAGCATAGGAGAGGCAGCGAAGGGAGGCTATAGGGCCCGCAGTTGCTAGGGCCCTGGGGGGTCAAAAGCCTTTGACCATAGGAATATGGTGGGTTTTTTTACAATTACTAACCCCCAAAATTGAAAAAAAGCTGAACTTTTGGGCAGAGTTGATTTAGCCAATCCAAGCAATATATACACTACCGGCCACTTTATTAGGTACACCATGCTATAAGGGGTTTGGACCCCCTTTTGCCTTCAAAAAATGCCTCAATTCTTCGGGGCAAGTTTCCACAAGGTTTTTCAACGATGCTTAATTGGTACCAAGGGGCCCCCAAAGAGTGCCAAGAAAATTTCCCCCAAACCATGAACACCACCCCCAAAGCCTGAAACTTGATACAAGGGCAGGAGGGACCAGTTTTTCCATGTTGTTGACGCGAAATTCTGACCCTCCCCCAAATGTCGCAGCAAAAAACGGACTCATCAGCCAGGCAAACGTTTTTCCATCTTCTACTGTCCAAAAATTTCGATGGTTTGGGAAAATTGGGCCTCAGTTTCCTTTCCTTAGCTGAAAGGAGTGGCCCCCCGGTTTTGGTTTTCTGCTGCTGTACCCCATCTGCTCAAAGTTCCCCGTACTTGCGTTAGAGGCTCTTCTCCTACCTTGGTTGTAACGGGGGGGCTATTTGAGTCACTGTTGCCTTTTTATCAGCTCGACCAGTCTGCCCCTTCCCTTTTACCTCTGGCATCAAAAAGGCATTTCCCCCACAGGACTGCCCCTCAGGATGTTTTTTTCTTTTTTTGGACCATTCTCTGTAAACCCCAGAAATGGTTGTGCGTGAAAAAACCAGGAGATCGCGTTTCTGAAAAAACTCAGACCACCCCCTTTTGGCACAACAACCATGCCACGTTCAAAGGCACTCAAATCAACTTTCTTCCCTATATGTCGGTTTGAACTCAGGAATTGTCTTGACCATGTTACATCCCAAATGCCTGATTGCCGCCATGTGATTGGTGATTTGAAATTAAGTGTTAACGAGAGTTGGGGGGGTGTACCAATAAAGTGGCCGGTGAGGGTTTAATATATTTATATATATATATATATATTTTTTTAATAAATAATATATATAAAAATTTTTTATCCATGTATATGAGAGTTGGCATTATGTGAGCCTGCAAATGTCACCAAATAACAGCTTTGGGGTGGGAAAAAAAACAACCCGCAATACCAAACTCCCCCAGCTATGGATGTCTTGGAGTGAAAATGCTACTAACTAAGAGCGTTGTACAGTAAGAGAGTGAGCTGAAAAGGGCATTCACAAGGCAATTCAGTGAAATATATAATGCATGGTCATGTGATTTTAGCATTCAATGAGAGCCCTACATCTCAGCGATGAGTTTTGACACTTCTTTGTGCTCTGCACTGATTGGATGGTCGCCAGATGTGCAGAAAGGTGATTGGATGGCCGCCAAAAGTGCAGAAAGCTGCTGAAAATGTAACTGAATATGGCGTGTCGAACTAGAACTTTCTTGAACGAACAGTAAAATGTTCAGTTTGGTTTGAGTTCTAAAAATTCAAGAACTTAACTTTTCTAGAACAGTTCGATCAATACTAATAACCACCAATTAAGAGTTCTTTTGCCTGCTATGGGTCCCATGTTGATCAGGAGCTTAGGTCAAATTAGGACCATTCCCTATTTTATGGACTGTTGGACCCTGCATAGGAATTTAAAATTTACTATGCAAATGAGTGGAAAAGATCTACATAGGGTAACGCAGACACGCTCTTCCACAAGGCATAGGAAAGAACAAGCATAATGCATCCTGTTATTTTGATAACTTGGTAGCACTAACCAGTACCAGGAAAAAGTCTTTATATGGTGTTTCAAACATTTCAGAGTGCAATGTTGGGATGGTCACAAAAAAGTAGCAACACCAGTAACAGAGTAAATCTTCAATAGGGACCAATATTTGTCATCTTCTGTCTAGATACTCTACAGAGTTGTTTCTTTGTTGTGACTGTTAGAATATGAATAGCGGAAACCTTTTTAAGAATTGTACTGATGGTTTCCCACTTTTTTCCCAAAAATGTTCATAGCGTCATAAGAACTGATAAGACTGCTAGCATTCTTCACATATAACTGTAATTACCAGATTATTTTAATGAGACACCTTATGGAATTGATACGCACATGAATGTAGAGTTCTGTGGAGAATAAAAAATTAAGTATTATTCACCTAAATGATCCTTTCAGCAGTTGGCCTGGTGAAATCTCCTTGGTCTGATTGTTATAACCAAAAAAGAGCTCCCCAAAAAGTGTCTGGTTCATTGGCACCTCTGGACTTTCCCCGCAGTGAGCTCCACCGGGACATGATTCTGTGACCAGATGACATGACAACCCATCTGGACCTAGTTTATAGTCTTCAATGCAGCTGGAGAAAAACACAAAATCCGTCTAGTCAGTAATAGATTCCACACTCTGAACTATAGACTTAATAATTTCTTGCCATCAGCAAATCTGTCTTCTCTTTTTTCATTAGAATTAGTGACCTGCAATTCAGGAAAGCAACTCTATAATTGCCAGGTGCCTTCCATGAGACAGCTCGGGAACACCAACCTGACCTTAGTGCCAATTAAGGCAGAAAATAGTCAAATAAAATCCATATACTAAGTAAATGTAAACTTGACATTCACAAATAATAAGATGCAAGCATTGGTACAGTAAAACCAGCAGAGGCAACCATTTGTTGGCTAATGAGGATAAAGTCTATCAATTATCTCCCTCCTTCCATATTACTCTTATGAAATTGATTTTTCCTTAACTTTTTCAATTGAAGATCTTTTGAAGAAATTTCTTAACTTCCTCAAATTAACAGCTTATATAAACCATTAAAAGTCTCATTTCATTTCCGGGAGGTAAATGAGGATACTGTGTTGTGAACCTCAGACTTGGAGACTGTGCATGGACACAACGCCGATTAGTAACACTCATCTGATAGATTGCTAATGAATTTTGGGGGAAAAAAGGGAAAGAATCCAAGAAAGACATCGAAGGAAAGATGCTCCAGAATTGTTATTTCATAGGTAACAATAGTTTTTACTAAAACTGACATGTCAGGAGATGTCACGGGTCCTGCTTAGTAATGAAATATTGCTTATCACAGACTAATGATAAAGAATAGTGATGAGCGATTACGTTGACTATCGTCATCGAGTCGATAGTCGATATCGGCAAATATCAAGACGATTTCCAATAGTCGATAATAGATTATCGCCGATGACCATTAAAGTCTATGGGAGAGGAACAACACCTTCATTATTACACCCAAACAGGGCTGGAGAAGCTGGAATTAACATCCACAACATTAACTATATCTGTCCTGTACCGCAGTATGACCATTAAACCTGTCTGACCCCCAGATTAAAAAGTGCCGGAAAAAGGAGTCTTTGAACCACCATTTTAGTTTCACTGGACATTGACTATATCTGTCCTGTACCGCAGAATGACCATTAAACCTGTCTGACCCACAGATTAAAAAGTGCCAGAAATGGGAGTCTTTAAATAAACCTTTTTATTTCATTTGGGCATTGATTTATACCCTTCCCCTTTCCCCCCAGAATGACCTTTTAAAACCCCTTGTCTGACCCACGGGATCCCCAAAGGGGCCACTTTTGCTATTTTGTACAGTGACTTTTATTTAGAAATATTTTTTTGGTAACTGAAAATTTGGTTTACAAAAATTTTTTTTAGGAAGTTTTATTTTATATTTTTACATTTTTAAATCATTTTGTTTTTTTTTTACAAGTGTGTGTTTTTAAAGGTATTTTTTTACACGGGTAGATGTGTTAATTCGTCCGCCCCCAACCCTAAGAAATCCCGGGGGGTCCTAATCACCCCCAAAACCCAACTTCTTGGGTTGAAAGGACATTTCCCCTCCGGGCCCTTCTGAGAGTGTTTCAGCCAATCAATTAAATTTTTTCCCCAATTTTTCCTCCAAAACCCTTTTCTTCAGTGATTGGGGAAACAGACCCCCCTGGAGATCAAATGTTTTACCCTAGTAAACCC
This sequence comes from Phyllomedusa bahiana, assembly GCA_025379985.1. NCBI lineage: Eukaryota > Metazoa > Chordata > Amphibia > Anura > Hylidae > Phyllomedusa > Phyllomedusa bahiana. The sequence continues at coordinate 15,090 of JAODAL010054242.1, read as the reverse complement.
ACCCCAAAAAATTTTTAAGCCTAAAATTTGGGTCCCAAATTTGTGCCAAAACCCTGTGTAAAACCCCCAGCCAATTTTAAAAAACCCTTCAACTCCTTCTCCGTCCACCTACCCCTCCCCCCAAATCCCTTTCCATTCAGAAAATGACTTTCCCATTCACTTCCCCCCAAAAGTTTAAACCACTTTCAGAGAAAAGCTTCAGCCCGCAGTCCCCCCCACAACCCCCCCCCTCCCCTTTGAACCTGCTCTTCTGCCTTAACTTGTTGGGCCCCCGTCACTCAGGGAACAAGCTCCCCCCTCTACTTCCAAATCCAACCTCACTACATGTAGTCTTGATCCACTGCCATCCCCCCTCATCCCAGCCCTCAGTGCTTCTTCACCCCAGCCCTTCCCCCATCTTTTTAAAAAACCTATCGATAAACCCTCTGCATTTTCCCCTTTCCCCACCTTTAAACACGCAAAGATCACTCCAATCTTAAAAAAAACAACCCTTGACCCCTCTTCTTGCCCCAACAAATCCCCCCTTCTCACCCCTCCCTTTTGTTTCCCCAAATCCTGGGAAACACACGTCTATTTTTCAGCTTCCTCCTCCCTCTCCACAAACCCCCTTTTTTGCCCCGGGCTACAATCGGGTTTTTCGACCCCACCATTTTCAAACCGAAACCCCCCCCCCTAACCAAATTCACTAAGGGATAGTAACTGCTAAACCCTTTCAGGGCCACAACCCTGTGCCCCTCCTCTTAGACCTTTTCCTCTCCCCTTTGACACTGTCGCCCCATTCCCCCCTGCTACAAATCCTCTCCTCCCTGGGCATCACAAAATTTGGGGCCCTTTCCTGGATCTCCCCCCAATACCCTTCCCCGACCCGGACTTTACTTTCCTCTTTCTCGCTCCACCTCCCCCAAACCCCCTCCCTTTTTGGTTTCCCACAAGGGCCAGTCCTGGGCCCCACTTTCTTCTCTATCTACAACCCCTGGGCCTGGGTCGGGCTCATAGCCCACACGGTTTTCATTACCCCCCAAATCCCCGGGAACGAAAACCCAAAACTCTACATCCCCGGCCCAGATGTCACTTCCTACCTCCCGGATCCCTGTTTGGGTTGTCCCCCATTTTTCCCTCCTTCTTCTCCTCAGTCCCCTTTAAAACTTAAAGGGGAAAAAACAAAAACTCATATTTTTCCCCCCGGTCCAACTCTACCCTGCCCCTGATCTCTCCCATTTTTAGTCAACGGCTCTACCCCTTTCACCGGTCCCACAAGTCCGCTGTCTTGGGGTAAAACCTAGGGCTCCCCCTCTAACTTTTTAAACCGCCCATCCAAACCCTCGCCCCCTGCCCCGCCGCCTCCACCCGAAAAACATCTCTCGCATCCCCTCATTCCTCAACTATGGGAAAACCCCAAAAAATTGGGGGGGGTGGGTCCCCCATTGGCCTTGTCATCCCCCCGCCTAGACTACTGCAAAAATCCTTCTCGGGGGCCTCCCAGGGTTGCCCCCCTCGTCCCCTCCAATCCATCCTTAACTCTGCTGCCCGTCTTATCACCTCTTCCTCCTACTTTCCCTGCCTCCCCCCCTCTTCCAACCCTTCCAAATGGCTTCCCTTGCCCAGGGGAATTTTATTTTAAGCTTTCTAAACCCGGGGCAAAAAAAGGCTCTCCAAAGACCTCTCTCCTTCCTTTCATCTCTGCCCCAAAATTTTCCCGGTATCTCCCTCACCCCAAATCTCCCCTCCTCCACAGGGCCTTCCCCCTCTGCTCCCCCTTTTCAGCTCCCCACCAAAAAGTCTCCGATTTTCCCCGGGCTTTCCCCCCACTTGGAACTTTACTGCCCCAAACAAACAGACTTCCCCCCCTTCACCAACTTTAAAAAAAAACCTGGGAAAACCCCTTTCTTTAGGCTTGCCCCAAAACCCTTTAATAAGCGTGTAAATTTCTTCCTTTCCCCCAAAATGTCTGCCCCCCCCCTCCCCGTCTCTTTCCCCCCCTTGTAGATTGTAAACCCTCGCGGGGAGGGTTTCCCCTCTCCCTCTGTTCCCTGCCAATTGTCATTGTTCATTTATCTTTGGGACTCGTTTGACTTAAGGGATTGTATTTAACCCCCCGATTGTACAAGGGGCCCTGGAATCAATGGGCTTTTAAAAATAAATAATAATAAAAAATAAAAAATAAAAAACCCCGGGGGCCCTTTTTGACCTTTTAACCTCACCCGAAATCACCTTTTTAAAATTTTGGGCTTTTTAGAGAAATTTTAAGTTTTCCTGAAATTTCCCCAAACAGTGAAAAGCCAGTGCTGGGCCGCAGCCCCTTTTGTTAAAAAAGGAGGTCCAGCTGCCAGGGCCAGACTTACAGTGGGGGGGTGGGGAGCCCCAGGCTAGCGTCTGTCATCTATTAACACGCAGGTTCAGCTGCCAGCACCGGAGTTACAGTGGGTGCGGTGAGAGCCCAGGCTGGCATCCGTCATCTATTAACACGGTAAAAATGCCCTTATGACGCAGCAACGAAAACAGTCGTGCTGAAGCAGAGTGGGGAAAGCGGAAGTGTGAGGTAAGACCTCCAGCCTTCCTCAGTACACAGTCAAGACCTGGGTAGCGCTTGGCCCTCTGAAATGAGTTGCGGACCAATTGAGCTTCACTTGGAAATACTGGTGGTTAACGCTCCTGTTCCACCCAAGTGCCCTTTTTCTTGGCATTCTTTTTCTCATTTTACTCAACGTGCTGGAGGAAATTGTCTCTGTTCTTTGTTCTCTGTCCGTGCTCCATACTCCATGTCACCTGAATAACCTACATCTGGTCAAGTCTTCCTATACCTCCCTTGTACAATTCAGAGGAATTTTTTTACCAGCTATTTTGTACATGCAATTTTTTATTAGTTTAATTCTAGAAAACACATTTTATAATAGGATGGAATCCCACCATGTTCTTTGTTTCTCTTTTTTTCAATTGTTTAAATGGGTTGCTCAATACAGGGATTGCTAGCTGTTAAAGATCTTGCAAAAACAATTCATTTTGCAATATGTGTCCATTAACAGTGTCCTACCTATTCCTGTTTCTGACAGCACCATCACCCTTGAGCCACTCTTGACAATTGTGAAGAACAAATTTTGTTGAAAACCACATTTTTTACAATAGGACCTGTAGTCTAGCTGCATTTCACAGCAAAATGCCCCCAAAAAATTCAAAACATGACCCATGAGCCCCTTTTTACAGTTGTAAAGGGGCAAATGTCTGTTAGAAACAACATTTTTTTTTTTAAATAGGACCTGTAGTATAGCTTCATGTCACAGCAAACTGCCCCAAAAAATTCAAAGCAGCACCATTGAGCCCCTTTTGACAATTGTGAAGAACAAATGTCTGTTAGAAACAAAAAATTTTTATAATAGGACCTGTAGTATTGCTGCATTTCAAAGCAACATGACCCCAAAAAATTATAAAAATGACTTCTCAGCCACTGTTAAAAATTGTGAGGGAGAAATGCCACTTAAAAGCCACATTTCTGTTCCAAAGGACCATGATTATTGCTGTATCTCACAGCAACATGACCCCAAAAAATTATAAATATGACTTCTCAGCCACTGTTAAAAATTGTGATGGAGAAATGCCACCTAGAAGCCATATTTCTGTTCCAAAGGACCATAATTATAGCTGTATCTCACAGCAACATGACCTCAAAACCATTGACAATGCGCAAACTTCTAAAGATAAAGTGAGTACATGGAATACGGTGTTGTCATGAAACCTTGCTGTCTTTTACAGTCTCCACACCGCAAAACCAGCAAAATGAACTGTTGGGAACTGAGAATTATTATTATTATTATTATTATTTATTTTTAGAGCGCCATTGATTCCAGGGCGCTGTACATTCAAGAGGGTTAAAAACATAACATAAGTCAAACTAGTTCAATGCTGACGGTATGTGACAATCAACTGGCACAGAGGGAGAGAGAGGGAGAGAGCCCGCGAAGGCTTACAATCTACAAGGATGGGGGAAAGAGACAGAAAGTGGGGGCAGACATGTTTGTGGAGGGTGTGGTGACAGAAGGGGTACTATAGTTTATAGGCTATCCTGAAATGATAGGTTTTCAGGGTGCTTTTGAAGCTGGTGAAAGTGGAGGAGAGTCTGATGTGTTGGGGCAGTGAGTTCCAGAGTGTGGGGGAAGCACGGGAGAAATCTTGGAGACGGTTGTGTGAAGAGCTGATAAGGGGAGAGCAGAGAAGAAGGTCCGTGAGGAGCGGAGATTGCGTGAGGGGGAGTATCTGAGATTAAGGCAGAGATGTATGGAGGGGAGAGGTTATGGAGAGCCTTGTAGGTCATGGTTAGCAACTTGAAGAGAATTCGCTGGGCAATGGGTAGCCAGTGAAGGGATTGGCAGAGGGGAGAGGCAGGGGAGTAGCGAGGAGAGAGGTGGATAAGACGGGCAGCAGAGTTGATGATGGATTGAAGGGGAGCAAGTGTGCTAGACGGGAGGCCACAGAGAAGGATGTTGCAGTAGTCTAGGCGGGAGATGACAAGGGCATGGAACAGCATTTTTGTAGTGCCAGGGTTGAGGAATGAGCTGATTCGTGAAATATTTTTCAGGTGGAGGTGAGGGTTTGGATGTGTGGTTTGAAGGACAAAGCAGAGTCAAGGGTTATCCCAAGGCAGCGGACTTGTGGGACTGGTGAGAGTGTGGAGCCGTTGACTGTAATAGAGAGATCAGGTGGAGGGATGGAGTGTGAGGGTGGAAAGATAATGAATTCCGTTTTCTCTACATTAAGTTTTAGGAGATGGGAGGAGAAGAAAGAGATATGGAGGACAGACAATCTGGATCTTGGACAGTAAAGGTTGATGTCAGGGCCGGAGATGTAAAGTTGGGTGTCGTCAGCATACAGGGGGTAATGAAAGCCATGTGATGCTATGAGCTGACCCAGGCCAAGAGTGTAAAGAGAGAAGAGTAGTGGGCCCAGGACTGACCCTTTGGGGGACACCAACAGAGAGAGGTCGAGGGGAGGAGGTGGAGCGAGAATGAGAAACGCTGAAAGTCCGATCAGTGAGGTACGAGGAGATCCAAGAAAGGGCTGAGTCCATGATGCCGAGGGAGGAGAGGATTTGTAGCAGGAGGGAATGGTCGACAGTGTCAAAGGCAGAGGATAAGTCTAAGAGGAGAAGGATCGAGTAGTGACGTGAGGCTTTAGCGGTTAATAGGTCATTGGTGACCTTGGTTAAGGCTTTCCGTAGAGTGATGGGACCCAAAAACCAGATTGCAGGGGTTCAAGAAGAATTTGGGAGAAGATGGGTGGACAGTTAAGATGGACGGCTGCTCGGGAGTTTGAAGCAAAGGGAAGCGGAGAGGGGGCGATAGTTGGACAGACAAGAGGGGTCAAAAGTTGTTTCTTAAGGAGGGGTGTATGGTCGCATTTTTAAAAGGAAAAAGGAAAGATGCCAAGGTTAGTGAAGGTTGAAGAGAGGGGCAAGGGCTGGGATGATGACAGCACTAAGGGTCAGGGGGGTGAATGGCAATGGATCAAGGTTTACAGTAGCTTCTTCAAATAAAATTGCATTAAGAAATGTCTTTTTTTAAAAAACCATTTTAAAGAGGACCATTTCGTTTGAAGAGGAAGTGAAGTAGACCGAACTAATGGTGACCTGGGAAATTTGGGGGCCACAAATCATCGGGAAAACCATCCTGTTTCTCTTGATAAAAAGTCAAAACGATCCATTTTATCTGTGGAAATCAGGAGCTTTTGTCTTAAGACTCCCCCAGCTGTGCTGAAGGTCCGCTCAAATGACGTGGCTGCTGGGCAGGACAACCCTCTATGGCGTGGCGGCAAGTTGGGCCCTTTCGTCCTTTTGGAAACCCCAGAAGTCTTTTGGGCCCGGGAAAAAAATAAAAAAACATTGGTGTTTGAACGCAGATAGTCGGCACATGATTTTAAAGCTGGCCTGTGTGTTGTATGTGTCCCTGCATTGCAGGGGTTGGTGAGGTGGTAAATAAAAATTCCCAAGGGTCCCCCCAATTAGGCTTCTGCCACCTTGCCTGCGGGCCCCGCTACGGCTATTTGGGCACCTACTGCTGCACGTCGTGACTTTGTTCCACGTACATTTGAATAACTAAAAGCAGACCCAAAAAGGTTCCAGTGATCAATCAGCAAGGGCTCCATTTCCTGCATTTTACTCCTTTTTGGGGGGGTGGAAGGAAAATGCTGAGTTTTGTTTTGTTCCGGGGGTCCCAAGGGGCCCCCCAGTAACTTCGTTTTTTTGATGGCCAAAAAGAGGATCATGTTGGGGGAAATGGAACATCCAAGCACTCAAAGTGAAGGGTGGAGCCTTGATTTTCCCCAACCCTGGGTCGAGGGGGACAGCAAACTCATTTTCCCTTTTTCCTGCTTCGCCCAAATTCGCGCCAACCTCTTTCCAAGGCAGGACGTCGGTAACGCGGGGTCCAGGGAATACCTTCCTCCTCCGTCCTCCCGCAAGCTTCAACACAGCCCTACTTGCCTCAGATAGCACCCGAGAGCTGAGCCCCCCTTGCACTACCCGGTCCCCCAACCCCTGCCTAATGAAACCCATAAAATTTAGAAACTGTCGGGCCTTGTGGGTTCGACAAAAAAAGGCTCTGTGTCCGATCTGTTCCGTCTCCCCTCCCCTCGTGCGGGACCTGTTTTCAAGTTCCCAAAGATGTTCCAGAACTAAATAACCACAATTCCATGCTGCAAGGGGATTGTCCGCACTGACCATTTTGGTGGCTTCTTCAAAAAGGCAAGGATGGTGCAGAGTCTTTCACCTGCCTCCACTCTCGGTGGGTCAACACCCGAGGTCCGCACCCTCTTGTCAGGGGCCCTGTGCACTTCGTACTGCGTAAAGGCATGGGACTGCTCCACAATGCTGGAGCATGTGGAGGGTGGAATTCCAGCGTTTTGCCACGTCAACCATGAGATGGTTGACGGGGAGGCCGAGCTGACGCTGCAACGCAGCCAGGCGGGATGAAGCAGGGTGCGAACGGCGGAAGTGCGAACTCAGACCTCGGGCCTTCTTCAGCAGGCAGTCCAGACCCGGATAGTGCTTTAGAAATTTCTGGACGACGAGGTTCATGACATGTGCCAATCAAGGGATGAGCTCCCAGCTACCGATCTTAAGGGCGGCCCAGCATATTTAGCCGTTATCGCACACCACCTTGCCTGGCACAAGGTTCTTGTCACCCAGCCAGCGCTCGGTCTCGTTGCGGAGAGCCGTCCATTGCTCCTGACCTGTGTGTGGATGGTCTCCAAGACAGATTAATTTCAACACGGCCTGGTTTCTCTGGGTCCGTGATGCCACCAGAGGACCTTGGGAGAAAGAGCCCTGCACCATTCCTGCGGTTTTGAAGAGCGTGCGCCGAGCCTGAGAGTCACCGTCACCCCCAGAGACATCCACCCAGCTCACCCAGTGAGCTGTCACAGAGATATAGGCCTTGGGCCATGCTTACTAGTCCATGTTCAGTGGTGAGATGGACTTTTCCGGACACAGATGAGACAACACGCTTGAAATTTGATGACACGTGGCTGCCAGGCAGGGATGGCTTTTCTGGCAAAGAAATGCCTGCTCGGCATCTGGTATTGGGGGCAGGCAAGGGCCATGACGTGCGGAACCCATCTGTGTCCACCAGACGGAAAGGCAAAACATTTCCAAGGCCAAAAGCCTGGCAATGCCGACATTCAGGCTTTTGCTTTGGGATGGTTTGGGTTAAAGGTGTTTCTTCTGCTCCCAAACCTGGAAGACAGAAGGCTGGCTGCTAGACTGGCCGATGTACGGCGTGCAGGTCGTCAACTGGCGGAAGGAGAAGGGGTAGGATGGGTCTCTGGTGGTGCTGGTGTGTGACTCGGGCGACGGTGGAGGCTGAAGCAGAGGTTGATCCCTGAATCATGACTCTGAGGAGACATGGGCAGCTGAGGAACGCTTGGTGGTGGCAGAGGAGGAGGAGGTGGAGACAGAGGTGTGACAGTGGTTGGAAGCCCGGCGTTCGGTCTGGCCTTTTTTGGCCAAGTGTTGCCTCCATTTCAACTCATGCATTCGCTGCATGTGACTAGAAATGTTGTTGGGGGTTAAACACACTAAGATTCTTGCCTCTACTTATTGCATTTATGCAAAGGCGGCATATGACATCGCTGGGTGAATCAGGGGCTTGCTCAAAGAAGGCCCAGGCTTGAGAGGTCCTGGACCTTTTTGACTGTGGCTGGCGGAATCATATCAGCGAACTTCTGCGACCGCCCTCTCCCTTTTTGAGGCGGGACCCGTATTGACACTACCCAATCATCTTCCTCCTCGTCCAGTGATGAAGCGCTCGCAAGCACATTCAGCGGAAAATACCAGCATGGATCCGCAAAGTCGTCATCATCATCATCATCATCAACACAGGTGACTTGGTCATCCTGATATTCTGCATCCAGAAGCTGCAGGCTACAAGCAAGGGGCACTGCAGGCGTTGCCGACCGCCCGGGATTTTTGACGATTGACCGGCTTCCTTATCATCCTCTGATGGCATCAGTAACTGGGTGTCAGAGCAGATAAAATCATCCTCTTTGGCCTCTTGATCTTTTAACATGCCTTCTGACCCCAACCGCATTTTGTCATCAAAGAGGTCTTCAGACAATGGATTATCCACAGTGGTGGGTACACGAGTTGACATTTGGGCTGCCTTCGCTTCATGTTGACAATGATGATGATGCTGATGACGACAATTTGTGGCCGGGACTGGAGGACGAGGAGGTAAGACTGCTGGATAGTAGGTTGCTATTAACCACTGAAGACAGATTGGCGACGCTTTTCATTACTGAGATTCACAGGGCCCTGACCCAGCGAGACGGGCCCGTGGTCCTGCAACCGAGATCCGCGGCATGCGTGGGGGGTCGCCAGCACTGGAAGGTACCTTCTCTGCCTCTCCTCTATGCCTCCCCCCCCCTCTTTGCCGCTTCCCCCTGAATTTCGCTCCATTTTCAAAAACTAAAATTTGAAAGGTATAGAAGTTTTTGGAAAGTCCTTATTAAAAGAGCAAATCACAGCTATTCTCAAATCCCAAAATAAAAAAAATTTTTCGGGTTAAATTTAAGTGAAAAGGAACCTCTATCAACAAAGCTTGACTGACCAAAAGTAAAAAAAAACACCTATCGAAATTATAGGGGAAATAAAAGGATTTTTGGCACCTTCAAACACCTGGGTGATCAAAATTGCTGTATTCAAATTTAACTGCAAGGTGGCTCATAACAAAGCTGGCCTGCCCAAATGCAAAAAAAACTATGTCAGGGCAAAGCTTTCAGACTGCAGACAGGCTGAAAAACAGCTGGTGGCTCCCTCCCTGTACACTTGCTGCGGGACAGCTCTGATTGAAGGGGCCCCACCACTCCGACGGGGGCGATTCCCCACCAAAGGAGGACCCGGAGGCCGCTCCAATCACTGCAGGGCGGTATCCGGGAAAACCCCATTTAAACTCCCTAAAGCTGACTGCTGCGCCTGTGATTTCCGGCTCCCTTGTTGTTTTTTTTGTGTTTGTTTACCTATTCCTAAACCCCCGGCTTTTTTCTGCCCCGGTTTGTCTCCTGATTTATTCCCCTCGCTCCATTCCTGTTTTGACCCGGTTTGTTTACGTTTTCCCTTTGGTTTGATTTGTGGTTTTGGGGTTCCTATTTGATATTGCCCCGGGACTTCGACTATTTATTTCCTCACTCCCACACTTTAGCAAGCGGGGCTGTCGCCCATTTGTCATCTGCTCCCTAGGGAGCCTCAAGTGGGCGGGACAGTGGGCGGGGGTTCCAGTTGGGCTCACTGCACCCTCCCTTGATGTGACATTTACAGGCCAAAAGGGGTTATACTACCCTCACTATGGCCCCATAAGCTCTGGAAGCAGTTAGGGGCTAACCCAGCTTTTCCGGGATCGGGCGTAGGGTAAACAACAGGGGGTACCCAAGAGGGGGTCCCTGCATTCCTCCCCTCCGGGAACCCCCATCCGTTCCTGACGGTTTGCAGGAAACGGGAGGGCCTTTGTGGCATTAGAGGGGGTTTGTCTGTATTTTAGCTCCGCCCACTTACTCAGTAAAGGGAACAAAGGGGTGGGAATTGTTTTTCCTTACGCAGGGTCCCCCCCAGGGTGGGCTTTTTTCGTTACCCGCAAGACCACCTGAACTGTCTTCGTGGACCAGGTTCTTCCGCTTTGGGGGTCCCCTTTAATGCCCCCAATAGGCAAGCTGGGGCTGAGGTCAGTGACCACTTTGAGGCGGGGTGAGAAGATGTTAGGATTTTTGCTCTGAATTTTCGTCGTGGTCGTTCCTCTGGTTTGGAAGACGCAGCTCTCAGATCCATTTTAGATTAGGGTTAGCTGCCCAGTGAAGGATTTTTTGGGTGGCTTACCCTACCCCTGGTACTTTAGAGGGGCCCCATGGCCGGGCCGTTCGTCTGAACAGACGTTTTTGGGAGAGACGGCAAAAAAAGGCCCCCCCCCGGTGGCCCAAACCCAGGGAAAACCCCTAAACCCTTGTTTCCGAGAAAACCCAGGGGAAACCCCTGCAAGAGGGCTTTTTCTTCACTGGGGCAAACCCGTAGGACTCCCCCGTCCATCCAGGGTTGGTTTACGGGGGATAAGATGGAACAAATTCGGGAATGCTCCAAACGAGGACCGGGCGGAAAAACTCCAACCCAAAGGGGGTAACAGGAGGATCACCTAGGCGAACAGGTATTTCCTTTTGTTTAATAAGTTGCTGCCCAGTTAAAATTTTATACTTGTGTTCCGGTTTCTGGGAATGATTTTGTGGAATTTTGGATCAGCTTCTAATTTTTTTGATGGTCTTTCGCCAAACGTCTGGGCCTATCTTGTAGACCCCTATCTGACTCCTGGGGAGTTGGGTATTGACTCCACCCCACTATCTGGGGGGCAATCAAATAAATTGTACCCCCGAGCTGGAGATGGTGGTGGATCCATACATATTGAAAATGTATTTATTCGTATGGGGGGCTGCCCCCTATTTGGGGTCGGGGGTGCCCCGGCTTCAGAAAAAATAACCAGTGTTTGCTGGAATTCAGGGAAATTAGTCAGGTGGGGACAAGGTGTGTTGACAGATGTCTCCTTAAACCCTGCTGGGGAATACTGATGGCAGGCTAATGTTTATCTGGAAACGGGGGTGCCAGCGTTTTAAGCCTATGCGGTTTGTGAAGTCGATGCTCGGGCTAAAGGGCCCAGAACTGTCCCCCCGGGGAACATCCCTACACCTTACCGAACTCCATATGTTTAGGAGGGGGTAAAACCCCGTGGCTTATCGGCTAAATTTCCCTTTCTCTCTGTATACATAAAGTTCCCCTCGTGCATTCGTAAGAGGTATATTTACCTGTGACTCCGCCCCTGGCCCCCTTCTCCAGTTTTGCATAGAGGGGGATTAGAACCCAGACCCGGGAAGGGTCCAGTGGCCCCTCCAAAAAAGGGGGGGTACTTCAGGGGGAAATGTGCCCCAGACGCGACAGGGTTTCAACACTGATGTGCGCTCCCTCCCGAACACTTGTCTGAAGCTCTTGAGTGACAGGGGCCCAGCCCCTCCTGACGGGGCGATTGAAACCCCCAAGGGAGGACCCAGGGCCCCCCAATCAGCTGCAGGGGCGGTTCCAAATCCCATTTAAATCCCGAAAGCTGATTTTTGCGCCTTGATTTTCTTGGCACCTTGTTGTTTGTTTTTTGTTTTGCTTATCTGTATTTCCTGACCCCCCTGTTCTCCTACCCCGTTTTTTTCCTGATTTTTTACCTCGCTCCGTTCGTGTTTGACCTGGCTTGTTTTTTTTTCCCTCTGGGTTTTGATTTGTGGGTTTGGGGGTTCATTTTTATATTGACCCGGGGCTGTTTGCTATTCTACTTTCTCACGTCCCCAGCACTTTTGCAGAGCGGGCTTTTGCCAGTTGCCATTTGCCCCCTAGGGCGCACGTCAGTAGGCGGGGGCAGTGGGGGTGGGTTTTATTAGGTCACTGCACCTCCCTTGACATGACAACTATCTGAAAAATTAACGGGTAAAAAAACGGATTTTTTTTCACCTAAAAAATACACCTGCGGTGAGACATGTGAAATGTATATGGGTAATAAAAAGGGATTTTTGGACCTATCGTACACCTGTGGTGACTACAAAATTGCTGTATTCAAATTTAACTGCAAGGTACCTCTATCAACAAAGCTTGACTGCGCCAAATTGAAAAAAACACCTATCTGAAATGCATACGGATAATAAACGGTATTTTTTGAACCTAAAAATACAGCTGCGGTGACGAAAAAATTGCTGGATTCATATTTAAGTGCAAGGTACCTCTATGAATAAAGCTGGACTGCCCCAAATTGAAAAAAACACCTATCTGAAATGTATACGGATAATAAACTGTATTTTTTGCACCTAAAAATACACCTGTGGTGACGACAAAATTGCTGGATTCAAATTTAAGTGCAAGGTACCTCTATCAACAAAGCTGGACTGCGCCAAATTGAAAAAAACACCTATCTGAAATGTATACGGATAATAAACGGTATTTTTTGCACCTAAAAATACACCTGCGGTGACGACAAAATTGCTGGATTCAAATTTAATTGCAAGGTACCTCTATCAACAAAGCTTGAGTGACCAAAAGTGAAAAAAACAGCTATCTGGAATGTATACGGATAATAAACGGTATTTTTTGCACCTAAAAATACACCTGCGGTGACGACAAAATTGCTGGATTCAAATTTAAGTGCAAGGTACCTCTATCAACAAAGCTTGAGTGACCAAAAGTGAAAAAAACAGCTATCTGGAATGTATACGGATAATAAACGGTATTTTTTGCACCTAAAAATACACCTGCGGTGACGACAAAATTGCTGGATTCAAATTTAATTGCAAGGTGCCTCTATGAATAAAGCTGGACTGTGCCAAATTGAAAAAAACACCTATCTGAAATGTATACGGATAATAAACGGTATTTTTTGCACCTAAAAATACACCTGCGGTGACGACAAAATTGCTGGATTCAAATTTAAGTGCAAGGTACCTCTATCAACAAAGCTTGAGTGACCAAAAGTGAAAAAAAACAGCTATCTGGAATGTATACTGATAATAAAAGTGGAGTTTTGCACCTAACAAATAGACCTGCAGTTACTAGAAAAGATCTGTATACTAATATAAGTTCAGGCTGCCCAACATCCAAGTAATATCTCAACAGAAAACTGTTAATAAAAAGCTATTGCAATGCAATGTCTACACTAAGTCTGGATGCACAATATCCAGTATCCTTTAAAGAGCCTGTCTGTCTGTCTGTGTTCGCCCGCGGCCACCCCCCCCCCCCCGCTCCCCACGTGACTTTACAGGGCTAGTTGCCCCTTTTAAATTCTCAGCCTAACTACCTAAAATCTGCAAATCTCTAATCTAACTAAGTTCTAAGGTTAACTGCTAAAAGTAGAGCTGTCTCTGTGAACAAATAGAATAATTTCGCTGAGCTGTTTGCTGAGCTGTTTGGACATAGGCAGAGCGCATGTCCTACTGCTATGAGACGCTGACACAACACTAAGGCAGAAACAGGAAGGGCTGTTCTATGTAAAACGAGGTCATGTGATTTTTCCAGCCAATCGCAACCATACACATCCCAGTCATGACGTCCCACACACAGCTCACCCTGCTCTATCCTGGCCGCCAAAATGACAGGAAGCGCCAAAAATGGCGCAATATTAATAGATTATGTGCAGATTTTAACCTAAATTATTGTGTGATCGAAAAAATCCGATCAACATAAAAACCGTGCCGAATTCAACTTTGTCGATAATAATCGCTCAACACTAATAAAGAATGTTCAGACGTATCAAAACTAAACTTGCCAGATAACCACCGTGACATGACAGCACAGAATGTTATCTCAATGTTTTCATTGCTTTTCAATGGCCTTTGTATAGAGATCAGAGCAGATAACACAAAATGCTGTGATATTATAATCATGCTAAACCTTGCTACATCTGTAAATAATCTAACCCTAATTAAATCTTCAATCCAAAACTGATTTGTTCTCTGTCAGTCTTTTAAAATGAGAAGTTCTAAGCAATATAGCCACTTCAGAAGTGTAATGGTTACATTTAGTGTTGAGCGATTTTTATCGACAAAGTTGAAATCGGCAAGGTTTTTATGGTGATCGAAATTTCCAGATCATGCGATAATTAAGGTTTAAAAAAAAACTGACATCATCTATTAAGATCGCGCCTTTTTTTTCGGCCTTCCTGTAATTTTGGCGGCCAGCAAATCAGATTACAGAATAGAGCGGGTGAGATTTTTGTGCACGTCATGACTGGGATGTGTATGGTTGCGATTGGCTGGAAAAATCACATGACCCTCGTTTTACATAGAACAGCGTTTTCCTGTTTCAGCCTCATGTTCTCTCAGCGTCTCATAGGGATAGGACCTGCGCTCTGGGCCCGTGGCCCAAAAAGCTCAGCGAAATTAGTCTATTTCTGCACAGAGAAACCTCTACTAAATTTGCTGTGATCCTTCCAATTTAGTTAAATTAGAGATTTGAAGATTTTATGTAGTTAGCTAGAGAATTTTAAAGCAGCATCTACCGCTGTAAATTCACGGCGGGGGGAGCAAGGGGGGGCCCCCGCGGGCGAACACAGACATAAAGAACACTGGATAAAGTTCACCCAAAACTTAGTGTAGGGCATTGTAGTGGAATTTTCTTTATTATTAACAGTTTGCTATTGAAAAATTTCCTGGATATTGGGCAGCCTGAACTTATAAATTTGGGTAACAACATTTCTAGTAACTGCAGGTCTCGTTGTTAGCTGCAAAAATTCACTTTTTTATCAGTATACATTTCAGATAGGTGTTCATTTTCAATTTTAAAACCCCTTAAAACCTGTGACTGTTGATATATCCAAACCCTTTCAGTTAAATTACAATACAGCAAAACTTGTAGTCAGCACAGGTTGTTTGTTGCCAAAAAATACCGTGTATCGTACGAAAACATCACAGTTACGTGTTTTTTGACTTTTGCGCACCCAGCATTGTTCATTGACGCAGCACTACGTAAATCTTAAAACAGCAATTCTATATTCACCACAGGTGAATTGAAAGGTGCAAAAAATAAACCCTTATTTAAAAAAA
>JAODAL010054241.1:0-24763 GCA_025379985.1 Phyllomedusa bahiana | reverse complement strand
TGTTTGTGTGGGGTGTTTTATATTTTATATATTTTTTGTTTTATCTTTGTATTAACGTATCTCTAACTGGTTTTGCAATGTTTCTGTTTCCCAGGACAACATTTTGTCAGGGGACTCTGGCCATAGAATTCATTGGGGGGGCTGGTAATTTCCAGCCGTGGCTTCCCTTTTACTATTGATAGTTGGTTCTGTCACTGATTGGGAACGAGTCACTATTTCTCCTCTCATTACCCATTTAATGAATGCCTGTGACAGATGCCATCTGAGGATCTCACATCCATCAGGTCCCATTGTCGGATACATGTCATACATACTTGCCAATGGGGAGGGGCTGGGGCTTGTGCACACCCCACATGTAAATAGGTGGTGTCAGCGGGATTGTGGGGCTAAGAATATCCTGGCAGATGGTAGGTTTGACTCTGGACAGTTTTCCTTGAAGGGGTGTTTATCACTAGGCTATGACCTCGCATTGGGGGTGTGGGTGTCCCCCTCCGGGACCTGACCCACCTTGTGAAGGGCCAAAATGTGTCTCGGGCTTAGAGGGCTGGAGGATTGTGCGCATTCCCATCCTTTTCTTCCCCGTTCAGACTACTGCTGATCTCCCCCCCCCCCCCCCCCCCCAATTGGGACCGGGGGGCCCCCTTCCCTGAAGGGGGTGCTTCCCGGGAGGTGTCCCCACTGAGACACATCGTTGGCCCAGAGTGCATGTTGGAACCCCCCCCTGATATGTAAGGGCGATTGCAGAACTTTTGACCTGAGTTATATAATTACAAGAGAGGCCAAAGGACACACTTGGATTCCTGTACACTGAGTAAACGCTAGAATCACCGCACAGAGCGCCCTTGTGCTGCCGACACAGGCTTGTTATGGTTGGAGCCCAAAAACGCCCCATTATTTCCACCCTTTCTATCATTCGAAATTTAAAAGTAGAATTTTTAAACCTACAACTTTAGCCATTACCCCAAACGCTTTTATGAATTAGTGTGTGATTGGGCATCCCTTTTCCCAACCCTCCACTGTGCCCCGCAGCATTAAGGGAGCAAAAAGAGTGGCTTTCAAATTTTTTTTCCGCGTTTGGCTCAGCTGCTTCTGTTTTACCACCTGTGGCCGTCCGCTTCTGCTGCATTTAGTGCCCATGTCACTGTGCTGTGGGTAGGACCGGCGGGGGGGGGTGGGACTGATTTTGGGATTTAGTGGCCCATATTTACCTTTACTTTGAACATGGAAATCTAGATGGAGATTAGTCGTTGACATGAGACAAGAACTCAAAGCCCTTTTTTTTACAGATATCGTCCCCCGGTGGGGACTGCCAATACTATACTTCCTGAACATGACGTATCGTTTGTAACCGAAATACTGCCACCATGTGGTTGGGCACACTATGGCATTTATATGTGTGGGCCAGTAGAGGGGAACTTTACACCTAAGGCCGTGTTCACACTGCTTATTCCCGACGGATTTGTGAGCTGTATTGCGCTCATAAATCCGGCGTGAATGCGGGGCAGGGCCGGAGCGCGGCGGGGGCGCCGCTCCCCGGCCCATAGACAAGGCATTATCTACGGCGCATAGCGCCGTTAATAATGTGCATGTCACTTTCTCCCCCCGCGGCTGTGTATTACCGTAATTACTCTGACGGTTTGGCGCCGTACTGAAGCGCAAATCCGGCACGCAGTAGGGTGCCAATCCGCGGCAAAATAAGCTGTGTGAACGAGGCCTAACTGTTTATGCTGTAGAGGAGACTGGCCTGCATTCAGTAGCCAGGGGGTGGGCATTGAGGGAGAACACTGTTGTGCCACCCACTCCCCAGTGTAGCGAAGAGCGACTCCTACTACACGAAGTCCTCTGCTACACCTATGAATGCGCAGGAATGTACAGTGTGTTGTGGGTGGTACCAAGTGGTGGAGGGGAGATGTCTCTTCCAGACTCACTCCACTGTGCCATTCACTCAGCAGTGTAGGTGGGGTGTGTGTGTGTGTGTGTGTGTGTATATATATATATATATATATATCAATTATACATATATATATTATATTGAATATTAGTGTGTGCATTCACACACACCCCTCCACTAGACTGCTGAGTGAAAGGACAGTGGGGTGAATATTATATATATAATAAGTATATATTATATATATATATTATTTTATTATTCTTTGCAGTCGATGTTCTGGGACGAGAACTCTGCCCTGAAATGGATGCATTTTCTGTTACAGCCTCTATCCAGGGACGGGCTGCCTACTAGTATTAAAGCTATATGTCAGTTGCTGTATTTCCAATCCAGTATAATTCCATCAATGAGGAGCCTTCCCTGTAAATAATCCTCTGTCCTGAGGGTCACCAGTTTGATGTTGATCGTGCTGGAACATTCATTGGCTGTCGTGTCATGTTGTGAGGAGATAAAAGCCGCTTCACCTTTTCATTTGCTAGTTTATGAGAACTGGCTGGACACATGAGCAGGTCAATAATATTTAGCAGCCTTTTGCTCGTGGTGTTAACTGAGGAATGCAGTTCACGCTATGAGGGGGGATAAGACGGGAGGCTCTCCAACAGAACATGGCGTTCTCTGCCAATCCCGCCTCCTCTCTCCTCCAGACAGCAGTAATGGGGAAAATAGTTGGACGGTCGGATGTGCCAACTACCTAGAAGTGCTGGAGGCGGCAATGAACAATCCCAATGTAAGTGACCGTATCACATCTGATCATGAGCCTGCGGATCCAGTGTGGTCACCAGCCGACTTTAGTTGCCGTTGCTAGGCAACAGGAGGAATGTATTTGAAATATTGACGTTTCTCTTCTAAGTTGCTTTCTCTGGAATTGTTCTGAGCAGCAAAGCCTTCAGTGGGTAATTGGCATCTTCATAGGTGAGTTACTACCGCAATACTGTCTAACTTAGCAGAATTTAACCCTTCATTTCTCATTGCAGATGAAGAGGGAGATCTGGTTGCTTTCTCCACTGATGAGGAACTGAACATGGGCCTGGAAATGCTCAATGACGGTGTTTTCCGTCTCTACATTAAAGGTAGGTGGTTTACAGATTTACCTTGAATTTTACGTTTATGGTGGTTTCTGGCTGGAATTTTCTATTTATATCCCAGTCTCTCAGGGCTCGCGATCTTATTACAGATCAGTGTTGTAGGGATCTGTCCCCAGCACTCAGACATTTCTGGCTTCATACTGCGCCTCTGAGATGATACTGAGGGGTTTTTCAGATACGTAAAATATCATTGAGAATAAAATCCTGGCATTTTCAATTGAATGATGGATCACGGAGGTAGAAAACTCCAGGCCGCGCTCATGCTCCGAGTGGCCTTTAGGCTGTGTTCAGATATTACATTTTGTCCATTAGTATTTCTTAACATACTGTATACCTAAACAGGATATGACAAATTGCACTGAATAGGCATACGTTAGCCGTTACTGCCATTGTGGTGTCTGCATAGTAGATGATGTATCTCCTATACCGAGGGGAGGAGGGTTCTTGGCATATTCTGGGTGCATGGGGGACCCGTAGACATATAGTAGGCATAGGTCTGGGAATACTCCTAATCTACACCTCTGACAGCCAAAACCAGATATGAAGTTTCTTAACCAGGTTCAACTTATACTTTCAACCAGTTTTCCAAAGTTTATTAAAATCCTCTTCTATCAGGTTGATAATTTCCGATCGGCTGTTATTTCTGATTTTCCCTCACTGGTTTCCAAACCACCATATTATCATTGATGGAGGATGTACTATTGTGTAACTAGAGGGATTAGTCAGAGCTCTGGGACAGCCAGTTGTATCACTCTTAGGCCATGTTCACACGACTTATTTGCGGTGCTAAATTTACTGCACTAGTAAATGACATGTCGCTTATCTCTCCCTCCCTCCGCGGCGTATTCGCCGAGCAGGGGAGGAAACGTAATCCATAGTTCTCTATGAGAACTGTGGATTACCGGACTCGCTGGGACGTATGCCAGCCGTAATTCACGCAGGACGGACCGACACACGTCCCATTTTCAGCCGTGTGAACATAGCCGTAACGAGGCCCGGGTCCAAGACCTGACGTGTCTGGTTTAGTAAATACTGCGTTACCTGTGAAATAACAATTCTCCAGCATCTTCTCTTATAACTCTGTGTGGTGCTGTTCCTCTGAATTGTGTGACTGAATGTGTCAGCTGGGTGTTAAAAATTGAAGAGCGGGTGTCCCTGCACTGTCTGACATTACATAGTTTGTAAGGCCGAACAACACAGACATCCATCCGGTTCAGCCTATTGTGCTAAAGTGTTGATCCAGAGGAAGGCAAAAATCCCCATGAGGTAGAAGCCAATTGTCCTCATGTTATGGAAAAAATTCCTTCCTGTCTCCAATCTGACAATCAGAATAAATCCCTGGATCAACGACCCCTCTCCAGAATCCTAGTCACTATAACTTGTTATATTACGCTCCAGAAATGCATCCAGACCCTTTATAAACTGTTAGTGAATTCACCATGACAAGTTCTTCTGGCAAGAAAGTTCCACAGTCTCGCTGCTCTTACAGTAAAGAATCGCTTTCTATGTTTATTTAGAAACATTCTTTCCTCTTGGCATAGAAGATGCCTCCTGGTCAGATCGTCCGGTATAATAGAACTTGGGAGAGCTCTGTATATTAACCTTTAATAAATATATTATGTCCTCCGAAGCCGTCTTTTCTCTGAACTAAATAACCGTAATCTTTCTGGGTATTGCAGTCCACCCAGTCCTTTTATTATTTTTGTTGCCCGCCTTTGTATCTGTTCAAGCTGTACAATGCCTTTCCTGTGCACTGGTGCCCAAAACTGTGCACAATATTCCATGTGTGGTCTAACCAGTGACTTGAGTGATTTATTTTTTTTTTCATCGTGTGCATCTATGCCCCTTTTAATACACTCCAATATCCTATTTGCCTTGACAGCTGCTGTCTGACACTGGCTGCTACAATTATGTTTACTGTCCACTAGGATTCCCAGGTCCTTCTCCAGTAATCATGGAATGGATTTGTCCAATCAGTGCTGACAGTCAGTGTGCAGGGATACACCCCTTTAAGAACTGGAATAGTGACACCCATCAGTAATACATTTCTAGAAGGAATAACAGAGGAACAGCATAACCCAGAGTTATAAGAGGAGATGCTCCAGAATTGTCATTTCACTAGGAATTACTAAAACAGACGTGTCAGTCCTCTTTAAATAGTCGCCATATAGGTCACCCAATTCTCCTACAAATCATATTTAAAAGGGCCCTGAACATAATGATGGAGGTTTCCCTGTTTTCCTTTTTGTTTTGAAGAAAAGGGGATGTCCTAAACTATTTAAATTCTTTTTAAATTGCTTTTTTTCTTTACATTTTTTGCTGTCTTCTCCTTTAACTTATCATTTCATTCTTAGAACGGAGAGAATGGAAGCGAGAACACCGGGCACACTGTGGATCGGAGAACACCCACACCGTGGTGCCCCCAAACTTTGACCTGGGGGACGGTTGTGAGGGCCCCAGTGGGGGGAATAGGTAAAAATGTGTTTCCCCCTGACTTTGACTTGTGAAAGTTTCCTGCGGGGCAAAAGGGAAAACCCAACAAGGACCCACAACATGATCATGTTCCCAACTCCCATTGTAAGGAGCCCCTCACAAGGGGCATTTTTTTTTCCTTTTGGGTATAAAAACATTAGCATATTTGCTAAGCCCCGGGGGTATTTTTACTTGATCTGGATTCTTTTTTTCCGGGCCCTTTTTCCTAAATGGTCGCTGGTCCCGAAAAGATGCGCCATGGAATGCCACCATTTTGGATGCATGGTTGGGGTTTTCCCCAAAGGGGAGGGACACCCCCTGTCCCAATTTCCAGCCCCACAAGGAGTGCTCCCAAAAATTTACCCCGCCCATTCAGGAAGGTAAATCTTGTAATACAGTCTGTTTTATATTGACTTTTTTTAAAGGTAAAATGTGGGGCTTTCTGCCCCGATTTGGCAAATTAAAAAAAGGTTTTTGTTTTCAAAAAAATGTGGATTAAACTTTTTTAAAAATCACTTCCCCAATTTGTGTTAAAAATTTTTTGCGGGAAACAAGCAAAAAATTTACATTTCAGTTTTGCAGCCCGGTTTTTGTCGCAGATTTTCACTTTGCCACTTCTGCTTTTAATATAAAGAGGTGGAAATCTGCTGTAAATTCGCTTCAAAATCCATGTTAAAGACATGTAGAAACCTGCAACATGTGGAGCTGGTCTTGGGGTGCATTCATGTGGCAATCTTGCTTCAATATGAGAAGGCAAAATCCACAGGAAAGGTTTATCTGCAGATTTTGCCTTTTCCCTTTTAAAGTTGATTTAGAAAAATCTGAAATTTGACGCAAAATCCACAACAAGTTCAGCAGCAGATCTTCTCTGTGAGAACATAGGCTTAGAGTGAAGACTCCTGGCAACCACTTGGTAGCAGTACCTAAAGTTGATTTTGACATTTATAAACTTCAATAATTGAGATATTTTTTTTTTTTTCCTTTCCTCTTTGCAACCAAAGGTGAATCTGGCAATCCCTCCCAGCCGTGCAGTGATCCGAATGTTGCCTTTTTGCAGAATGTTGGAGAGAGTGTGGCAGCCATGCTGAGCCCTCTGGGTAGGTCCTAAGCTCTAATCCTTATCAATTAAAGAGAACCTCTTGTAAGGTTTTTTGCTTCCAACAGGGCTCATTTACCAAATCTTTTATGTCAAAGAAGGGGGAGCGCTGCCGTAAAATCGGGATGATTGAGCCCTAATCCCATCCAGCCGAGCTTGATTGAGGTCTCTGAAGACGGACAATTTCATTACAAGCTTGTAGGAAATCTGTGTCCTCAGTGATTAGTCAAGGTTGGCGGTTCTGGATCAGGGACAGACGTCCTGACTTCTGCATTGCCTCCACCAGCTAATTGTCATGGCACAAGCAAGAAATGAAGTTCTCTTATGTCCCACAGCAACAAAACCAATAGTGTATTTCTGCCTCACTGGTAGGACAGATGGAACTTTTAATCGGAACAAACCTGCCCTCCATGAACTAGGCATCGCTCCCTTTTTTTGGGGCAAAGGGGCCCTTCAAATTTGGATACCTGCCATGTTTTACTGCTGTTTATACTTGTTTGAGCTAGAGGTCCATTAAAGGCTCTGAAAGAACGAGACCTACAGTCATCATTCCTGTTCCCCAGTGTTGTCAGGCACGTGCACTCAATGGAATGTATGAAACTCCATTTTTAGTCCTTATGATATACATGTGACACGTTCGTTTTTCCCTCCTCGCCTTTGAAAACCCCTAATTTTTTTATTTTTCCCTACATAACACTGGGGCTTTTTTTTGGGGACAAAATGTACTTTCTAATGGTTTATTCACTTACTATAGAATATACGGGAAACCGCAAAAAAAAAAAATTTCCCAAATGGGACCCAAAATTGTGAAAAAAAATGTATTTTCGCCATGTTTGCGAGGGTTTTGCTTTTACGGCGTTCAATCTTCGGTAAATATAATGTGTTATCTGTATTCTACAGGTTGTTACGAATCCGGCAATACCAAACATGTAGGGTTTCCGTTTTGGTACCGTAAAAAAATGCCAAACTTTTTCTATTTTTGAAATTTGCGGCCCCATTTTGTGCGACCAGTAACTTTTTTGTACTGACACCAACCGACGTCAGGGAGGGTGCATTTTTTACGGGTTGAAGTGCACTTTTTATTTCTAGCAGTTTGGAATGCATGCAACTTTTTTGATCATTTTTATTCCATTTTTTGAGTGACGTAAAATGACCAAAAAACACAATTTTGGCATTTGGAATTTTTTTTCTCTATCGGTGTTCAGCGTATACTGGGTATAAATGATATATTTTTATAGATCGGACTTTTTCGGGACGCGGCGATACCAAATATGTGTAACTTTTTTTATTATTCTATTGATTTTATTTGTAAAATGGGGACAGGGGGGTGGGTTGACCTTATAATACTTTTTTTTTTTGTACTGTAACATTGAGGCCACCTATGGTACTTGCCACTAGGTGGTGCGAAAGTTAATACAACCTAATGCATTGCATAGGCAATGCATTAGGGTGTACAAAGATGGCGGTTTCCCCACTTCCTGTCTGCGGACGGAGGAGTGGGACAAACCGGCCAGGGTAAGTGACGGGAGCCTTCACAAGGCTCCCCACCACCATGCCCGGTCGTCGGATCGATGACCGTACCGATCGGAGCCACCTGCCGGTGCTGTTACTGCCGGGTGTTAGCGTAGATTTGCCGCTAACACCCGGCAGCTGGGGGGGGGGGGGGGGGGTCGCGGCGCGAGCCCCCTGCAAAGCCCCTTGGCGGCCCTGGGACGTACTCATACGCCCAAGGTCATTAAGGGGTTAACCATAGTGAAATAGTTTGTTATTGGAGACAAAAATATTCCAGCAGGTTTCCTTTAATTTCTTTCCTATCAATTGATATCTATTTATATATCTACAAACAGAGCAACAATTTAAAAATACTACAGCATCCTATTGAACAGAAATATTGGGGTTGGGATACTTTTAGCAGCTGATGCCTACCATCTCTGCTGACTTTACAACAGGTGGCAGCCATCACTATGTATAAGCAATGACATTTAATATATTTGGGGATGCACAATCTGCGCCCCACTTTGTGTTGAGGTGCTTCATGTTTGTATGAAGGTCTTCCTAATACTTGCTGATCCTTTCAGGGATTGATGTGGACATCGATGTTGAACATGGTGGTAAGCGCAGCAAGGTTTCAACTCCACAGGCTGGTGCTGAAGCTAAGGATTCACAACCAAGCAGCTCATCCTCAACCCAAAATCCCCAGGCCGGCAGCAGATCTACAGAAGAAACTTCTCCAATGGACACGGACAACATTGCTAAACAGATGGAAGATGTACATTTAAATGCAGACACACAGCCGAGCAACGTGAGTACCATGGCTTCATTTGTGTGGTCTGGTCTAAACTGACAGCAGTACTTTTTTAGAATTGTCAGGACATCTCCTAGATGTTTGCTGGGAGTTGAGCTCGTGGATGCTTTTACACCCATTTAACAGATTGTTGGCCTCTTTGTGTAGCAAAAGAATTCCAATTTCTTATTTTTTTGCAGGAACAGGGTGGACCCAGCAGCAGTACTTCAGTGGGGGGGTGATGATGACTGGACCCATGTGTCACCTAAAGAAGTAGACCCGTCCACTGGTGAACTTCAGTCGCTTCATCTTCTGGATACAGACGTTCCGAGTCCCTTAGACGCATCCAGACCCACACATGCACCAACAGGTCTCAGAGAAGCGGCTCTCTACCCACATCTCCCAGCAGGTAACTGATTGCTCTTTTTAATCTATGGCTGACATGAAGACATAATTCTAGGAATTGGTAGCATTTAAGTCTTGGCTTTTGAGCTAATTTTTAAAATTTTAATTTTAGTGGAATGTGAATGGTATAAAGGGAACCTGTCACATAGCACATGCTATATAATCTGCTGGTAGCATGTTATAGATGCTGAGCACATTGTTGTATACTTCTGTGAGGAAAGATTCAGTAGAACTTATATTTTATTTGTTGAAATCCCTGTTAATTGTGGGCTAAAGAGTCCAGTGGGCGGGGTTATCAGTGATTGACTGCTCTCTGTATGCATACTCATAAGGGTTGTCAATCACAGATAACCCTGCCCACTGGACTCCTTAACCCAGAATAAGATTTAAATGCATAAAATCTAAGTTCTACTAACTTTCTCACAGAACAAGATGGACATCTGCTCCGCTCTTCTCTAACCTGCTACCAGCTGATCAGATAGCATTTTCCATGTGACAGGTTCCCTTTAATCTTCCACATACCTTTATGGTGCTCTTCCTCTTAATAAGGGTCTTTGAGCCAGCACTAAAAGCCAAATTGAGTTAACCAGACTGTTTATGGATGTCATTAGGGTTCTGCTACTGAGGCACATGTATCCCAAACATTGATGCACTTATACATGTTACAGATGTTACTCTTGCTGTAACTCTTAGCTTGTGTGAAGCCCTGCATAAAGCTCTTCACGAAGTAACTGATTCTGTTCAGTAATATGTCTGATTTGTCTCTTTATAGAAGCCGATCCTCGTCTTGTTGAGAGCCTGTCACAGATGCTGTCCATTGGATTTACAGATGAAGGCGGCTGGCTCACTCGTCTTCTGCAAGCCAAGGAGTATGACATAGGCTCTGCCCTCGACACCATGCAGTCAGTGCGGCATCTTCCTCATTAAAGAATACACCTTTGTGCTTTTATCACAACTTTGCCTTTAATAGATTCCTTCAAATTACTAGTGTGGGCAATGTCTTGATTTAACACTGTGGAAAATCTCATCTATTTGTCAAAACGTCCCAATATATTAAAAATCTACCTTGTGCAATTTTGTAGGGTCTATTAACCGTATTGTCACCTGTGCTTAGTGTGGTGTTCCCTGTAAACATCATGTGATATCATTAAATAAATCAAACATTTTACAGTAGCTGTCTCTCCGCATCGATGGGGTGACAGCCTCAATATAAACCTACAGGTCATGAGCCACTGCCAACATACTCTATACACACTAGGCCACAGGTGTCAAACTGCGACCCTCCAGCTATTGGGAAACTACAACTCGCATCATGCATTTGTATAATCTAAAACCGTGGGCATCATGGGAGTTGTATTTTTTCCAACAGCTGGAGGGCCGCAGTTTGACACCCCTGCACTAGGCATAGGACTGAAGTAATACACAAGTTCAGTCCATTATCCTGCAATTTTGCCTTCCTCTGGATCAACAACCCCAATGAGTTTCAAGCCTCAAAGGGGGAAAAAAATTATTTCCTAACTTAAAACCTGGGAATCAGAATACATCCATTGATCACTCACCCTTCACCAGAAATAAGAGTGAACTCGTAAATTACTAAATGCATCGTGGCCCCTTTTGAACTTTTAGCACATTCACCATGACAAGTTCCTTTGTCAAAGATTTATAGTTTCACTGCTCTTACAGTAAAGAATCCTTTTCCTCCACCCATCGATGCCTTTTTGGTTTACGCCCTTGGATAAAAATTTGGACCACGGAAGATTGGTTTGAGCTCTAATATATTTTATACATAATATTTTATAAACTAGATAACCCTAAATTTGATTAGTTTGCCTTTTATTGAAGTCTTTTGGATTTTCTTAGGGGGTTTTGGTTTACTAAATTTTTGGAATTGGCTTGATTGGGGTTGTCTTCAGTAATTCGTAATCCCCCTTACGAACGGGGGGTTTTTGATAAATTAGTTTTGGGCATTCAGGTATTTTTCCCAAGGGCCCATGAGTTTTTATACAACAATATCCCCATTCCCTTTTTAAAAGGATTTGTTAATATGGTTCCTGCAGGGGCCAAATCTATGTTCTGTGGGTTTATGAGACCCCATCTGTAATCCCAAAAATTGTTAATCAAATCCTTCAATTAAACATTACAAAGCGACTTGTCTGTCTCTGTGAAGCTTGTCCATCAACCACGATGGTGTTCTCCAACCTGCAGTGCTCCATTTTGGGTGGGGGAAAACCCAAAGCTGGGAACCCTTTTCAGGTTGGGACTACTAATTAAAGGGGATATTTTACAGTAATTTTGCAAATTGGGTGTTTTTTTTGATTTTTTTTTCGTTATGCTGTGTGTTCCATAAAGAACAATGGCGAACACCAGGGCCGGACTGGGAATAAAAATTGGCCCTCGCACTAAGCCCCCAGCAGCCCACCCTACAATATTTCCCCTTAAAAAAAGGGCCCTTGTTCTCGGGCCCCCGCCACTGTCTAAAAAATAAACTCACATAAAAACTGCTTTCCCCACGGAGCGTTTTTTGGTGATTTTTTTTTATGGGGTTTTTCGGTTTTTGGTTTTGGCAGAAAAAGGCCCGAGCAGTTTTTTTCTGAACCCTTCTCCACAAAAAACGCTTTAAAAAAAGCACCAAAAATCCCTTTTGGGGAGAGCCCCCACACCCCAAGCGGAGAGAAAACAGTGGGGGGAGAAACCCCCCTTACAGAAATCAGGGGTTTCACTTTCCCTTTCCCAAACGGGGCAAGCCCCCCTTTACACTTAAAAAGCACCAGCAGAACCAAAAACCCCCCCCAACACATCAACCCTAGCCCGGGCACCCTTTCCCTTTAAAAAGCACTGAATCCCAAAACAGAAGTTAAAAATTACCCCTGACACAGAGACTCACAGGAGCGTCATTTGGGGGTTTTTTCTTTCTCCTTGCTTTTCGGCTCAAACCTTTCCCTGACGTCTTCTCTGATGGGGTCGTTCCCCCCATTTTCCCCCTCTTTCAGTTTCGCATGCAATGTCCATTTCTAGGGTCATACCGTCCCTGTAGAATTTACAACAAATCCACTTACCCCCCTTTTCTTTTCCCCGGCATTTTTCCAAAATAAATTTCCCCAAACCTTTGTTTGCCCCTAAAAATTAAAATTTAAAAAAAAATGTCAGATAAGTAGTTGTAAAAAAGGTGGGCCCCCCTTTAGGGGGGAAGGGCATTTTAACGGGCCAGACAGGGCCAGTATCGGGCCCGAAGGGCCAGTTAAGGCAGCCGGGCAGTGTATAGGTAGGCAGGGCTATTATAGGCGAAAGGCAGTGATAGGTAGGCAGGCTTTATAGGCACCCAGGGGGGATATAGGCAGCCGGGGCAGGGTTTCATAAAACCGGGAGGGATATTTTATCCGGGAGGGCACATTACCCAGGCAGGGCTTCATATACCCGGGGGCGGGGCTCATATACCCAAGGGCGGGGTTAGGAGCCAGGGCGGGGCGGGGTTTATAGGTATCCGGGGGGGGCATATATAGCCAGGGCAGGGCACCCATAAAAGCCAGGGCAGGGCATAAGTAGCCAGGGCGGGGCCCCATATAAAACCCAAGGCGGGGGTAACAGTAGCCGGGGCCCGGGGTACCCAGTACCGGGGCAGGGCATCATATACCCAGACGGGTATGGGTAGCCGGGGGCGGGGTATAGGTACAAGGCGGGGTATGGTAGCCGGGGGGGCTTTCATATAGCCAGGGGGGTTTTAGGTAGCCGGGGCGGGGGGCACCCTTTTACCGGAGGGTATAGGTAGCCAGGGAAAGGGCATCATATAGCCAGGGCAGGGTATGGTAGCCAGGGGGGCTTTCAATAGAAGGGCGGGGTTTTTGGGTTGCCGGGGCGGGGCATCATATACCAGGGCAGGGTTTTGGGACCCGGGCAGGGCATCTTATACCCGGGCGGGGTTTTCATCCCGGGGCAGGGCATCATATAGAAAGGGCGGGTTAATAGCCAGGGCAGGGCATTTTTTGCCGGGGGCAGGGGCAGATATATGCCGGGGTAGGGTTTAAAATTTTTTGTAAGGGAAAAAATTTTTTGGCACCCCCGGTTTAAACCCCCATCATTTGCCCCTGAGACCCTCGTGTTTCACATGGTTTGTAGCGCACGGCCCCCTGGTTCCCAAAAACCCAAGCCTTTAGACAAGATTTTAAGCGAAAAAAATTCACTGAAGGGGACCAGCGCTTCCGGGTTTAAAAAGATTTAAAAAATTTTATTGAGTGCTTACTTTAAACCACACACTTTAAGGTAAAAAAATAAAGGGTTAAAAATCCAACGCGTTTCTGGGGTGCATCCCCCCCTTGTTACGGCAACTTTAACTTTGCAAAAGGGTTTTCTTAAATAGTAAAGTAGAGGTAAAAGTAAGTTACATCTTTTCCTGTTCGGGACTTTTAAAAAATTACATCAAAAATTTCCCAAAAAAACTATTTTAGTTTCCTATGGTAGAGAAATTAATCATAAATTTAATACAGAAAAAACTAGTTTTAGCTGTGTCTAGTTTAAATATTTTAACGCCGGGGTCATTCCTGAATTTTTGGGAACCGGACGGGCCGTGTTTTAACAAATTTAAATTATACCAATGCGTTTCGCGCAGGCGTACAGAAAGCTCCCAGTCCCCGCCATTTTTTTGGGCTTAAACCCCTTTTTTCCAAATTAAAACCCAGGGGAAAGCCATCAAAGGGAACCCTTTTATGTTTTCTAGAAATTTTTTGTGACTCCCGAATGGGGGTTTTGTGACCTTTTGTATGTGGTATATGTTCGGGACAACGTGTTTTAAAATTTTCGAATCGTACTACCAATGATTTTTTATTGCGGTTTTGAAATTTGAATAGGGGTACACAAAAAAGGGTCAAAATTTCGCAGGAGGAATTCCCATCTTGATGCATCTGTTTCTACATCGTAAAAAGTCTGCCTTTTTTTAGTGTATTTACAGATATTAACCTGTTTTTTTTAAAACGGAAAAAAACCCCATGTGGATTTAAGCCATTTTTCACTTTTTTTGTTCGGTCACGAATTACGGGGGAAAATATTATCTTATGTCTTACTACGGCGTGTACCATGGAAATTCCTTAAATCAAAAAATTTCTGTTTAGTACCACCCTTGCCCGGGAAGTTATTTCATTTTTTTAAAAAAAACCTTTTTTATTTTAGAAATTTTGGGCGGGAAAGGGGTAGAAAAAACTACTTCTTTTTGGGGTTTCTTTTTTTTTTAAACCCTTAAAATCTTTGATTTTTTTGTTTTCATTTTCTTTTTGGGGCCTTTTTTTAATTTTTATTTGAATACCCCCTTTTCTTTCGGCTTGTATCTATGTTTTTTATTTGCTTTTTTATTCATTGCCCATCTGTGAACCCCCCTACGTGTTTGGGATTTTAATTCCCCCCGGGGGATAAAATTTTAAGCTTTGTGAGTGGGGGTGCCCGCTGCCCTGTTAAGGGTGGTTTTTAGTGTAGAGGTTCCCTATAAAAGGGGAGGTGGACACCTTCCCCCATCGCATTCCCCGACATCTAAAAATAAAGGAAAAAAAATACTTTCATTTTTAAAACGGTATATTGAATCTAAATTGACATGTTGTTTAAAAATATAAAACCCAAATTTTCCGGTAGGGAGCCAATCGCGCCCCCAAAAACAAAAAAGGAGGTCGTAAATTGTAGCCCCCATACCAGACCCCCGACCCCCAGTAAAGGGGGTTCACAGAACCTTTATAAAAAACTGCTCCCCCCCCCAACCACCCCATCTTCGGGTTTGGCTAGGAAGGGACGCACTAGCACCCTTTTGGGACCCCCCGCTTTGTTATAAAATGCACCTTAAAAAAAATTAAAAAATTTTTTTGTCCCCTGGGAAGCCAAGGCATCCAGAAAAAAAATTTGAGTGGCCTCATCATGTTCCCCTACTTTTTGAAATGGTTTGTACCGCAGTTTTTTTTTAGGTGGCTGGGGTTTATCCTGGAGTACGGGAAAACCACATCAAAGCTAACCATGTATAATTCTCACCCAAACAAAATCATTAAAAAAATTTTTAACCCGTGGTGCTACCCTTTAAAGGGATCCGGGGTTTTTTGCACCCCAGGGGTTTGTAGGCAGTCCCCACCCATTGTTGAGTCTTTCAAAAAGGGACTCCGGCGGCTAGAGCCCAATGGGGCAAGATTTGGGGGGAAAAAAATCCCCTTAGGGGTTTTGGGGAACATAAAAAGTGGGGGTTTTTTGGGGGTTTTTTACATCTAAATAAATTTCCCCTTTCAGATTTTACCCCAGAGCAACTCCCTCCTGCAAAATTTTTTTCAGTCTCAACCTCTTTTCCCTTTAAAGGGTTTTTTTTTGTCCCCTTTTCGATGGGTTTTGACTGTCACTAGGTTTATAAATTAAACTATTTTTTTATAGAGCCCCCAGTATCCATCACAGCAATTGTCCCCCCCCCTTATCCGTTTTTTTTTTAAAATCAATTTTTTGTTTCCCCTTTAAATTTTTCATTCTTGCTATGCTTTCTTTTTATTTTTTAAGTTTTTTTTTAATTGAAATTTTTTTTTTTTTTTTAAAAAATTTTTTTAATTCTTTCCATACCTCAAAAAAGGTGTCCATGGTTTAACCCTCAAAGTTTTTTGGGGGGATAAAAAAGGGGGGTTCCCTCTTTGCCGGGGGGGGAATCTGTATTTCATCCTCATTTTGAAACTTTTTCTGCCTGTAGTTTTTTGGGGGGAAAGGGAAATAAATTTTTTGTTCAGTAAAAAAAGAAACTTTCAAAATTCATTCACAAATTCCCCCCCTAATTAATAATGCCCTTTTTTTAAATCCCCCTTTATCTTTACTTTATCTCTGAAGTTCCTTTACCTTTGAGAAGCCCTGAAAACTTTTTAAAGGTCCAGCATTGTTTAAAAATGGGGCTGAAAATGGGGGTGGGGGAAAAATTTTTTAAAACCCCTTCTTTTTTTCTTTTTTGAGCTGTCCCCGGAAATTTAAGGGGGGGGGAGACATTATACTGTGGTCCTAATTGTTTGTCTTCTTTTTGGGTTGCATTTCCCCCGGGTTTTTTTAGGGGTTTTTCCCTCCCTCCTTTTCCGTACTCCTTTTTTTTGGGGGACTTCCTGACAGCCTCTTCTTTTCCCCCTTAATTTTGAGCTTTTTACTTCTAGGGGTTTTGACTTTCAAGGAGGAAAAATCTGAACAAAGGTACCTGAAATGTGTATGCCCCAAATTTTCTGAGAAACTGCCCTTTCTTTTTTTTGTTATTGAATCTCCTTTTTTTTAAAATTTTGATCTCGGTTTTCTTTGTTTTCCAAGGTAACGTTTTTTTTTTCGTAATCATATAATCCCGTTTATATTTCGACTTTTAATTTCCATGTTGTGAAACCAAAACCGGGAGATATTTTATTAATTTTCTCTACATGCTTTTTATGGGTCCTTCTTTTTGGGGAATTTTAAAACTTTTCCTTTGTTTCATCTATTTGTACCTGTATTTCCCCCTTTAGTTTCTTGATTAAATTTTTTCCATATGAGTTTTATGGTTCGATGAGCAGGAAGTTAAAAATTTGCTTTCCCCATTGTTTTTAAAAAGGCCTCTGGGAAACGAAAATGGGGGTATTTTTTTTTTAAACGTAACCCTCTGGGTATGAGGGGTTTTTTCCCGGGAAACATTAAGGGAATTTCTGTCCCCCCAGATTTTTATTTTTCTTGAAAACGGCTTTTTTTTAGGGCTCCCAAAAAGGGGTAACATTTTTTTTCCCCTTTCTTTGTATTTTTTTAAACTTTTGGGGCCAAACCCACTTCAGCCATTTGGGTTCTATCCATTTTTAAAAAAAAAAAAAAAAAAAAAAAAAAAAAAGGGAAGCAAAATAATGTACCTGTGGGGGTTTTTAAATGCACTCTATATTTAAGTTGCAGGAGTAAAATTTGTTAACGGTTTTTTGGGAATTATGGAGAGGCTTTCGTGGGTTTCACAGTGTCCCAAAAGGTTTTGGGAAAAAAAGGGTAAGTAAAAATAAATTTTTTGAAAGGGGTTAAAAGGGACCACCCCGGGAAAAGGCCCCTCAGTTGCACCTGAGGGCTCCCGTTGTTTCACCTTTGGGGTTTTTAGCGAAAGGCTCCCTGGGGTTCCAAACCCCAAGCCTCTTAGACAAGGTTAAAACGAAAAAAATTTCACTGAAAGGGGGCCCGCGCTTCCGGTAAAAAGAGTGCAAAAATTTATTGAGTGCTTTCATAACCACAACTTTTAGGGGACAAAAATTTAAAAAGGGGAAAAACCAAAGCGTTTTTTTTGGGGTGAAACGACCCCTTTTTTCAAAGGGAAAAATTTCTTTGCCCCGGAAAAGGGGTAATTAAATAGGGAAAGAGGGAGGTAAAAAGTAAGTTCCCTCATTTCCCGTTTTAAAACCTTTTAAAACTACATCTAAAATTTCATCTAAAAAATATATTAGCTTCCTAAAGGTAAGAAAAATCAGGGAAAAATACAGAAAAAACTGGCTTGCGTTTTCTAGATTAAAAATATTCGCCCGGGGGTTTTCCGGGAAATTTTTGACCGGGCGGGGTCCGTGTGTCTAACTTATATATCCAATGCCCCTTTGCGCCTGGTACACACGCTCCCCGTCGCCGCCACTTTTGGGCCCTTTTACACTTTTTTCCCAACAAACAAATGGAAGCCATCTAATGAACCATTATGTTCTTCATTGGGAAAAGTTTTGTGACTCCCCAATGGTGAGTGTGACCTTTTTTTTGTGTGGGTAATGTTCAGACCCCACGTGGGTTTTTAATTTTTTGTTTTGTACTTTTTTCCCAATGTTTTTTTTATTGCAGGTTTACTTTGTTTTGTACAAAATGGTAGAATCGCAGTTGTGAATTGCCTGGGTCTTATGCTTTTGTTACTACATTGTGAAAGTTGCACTTTGGGTTTGTGTATTTACGTATTACACCTGTTTTTTTTTACACGGAAAAAAAAGCCCACTGGGGGATTTAAGCCCAAAGGGTTTTACTTTGTGTTCGGGCACAGAAATCTACTAGGTGAAATATTATTGCTATGGTTCCCTTTCACGGCGTTTCTACCATGGAAATTTCCTTCCCTCTAAAATTTTTGGGGTAGTACACTTTTTTGTCTGGTATATTTACTTTTTTTTAAAAAACCTTTTTTTTTAAAATTTTGAAAAATTCCCGGGGAAAATTTGGAGAAAAAACACTTTCTTTTTTGGGGTTTTTTTATTTTTTAAACCCCCCCCAAATAGATCTTTCTGAGTTTTTTGCTTATTTTTCCTTTTGGGCCCTTTTTTTTTTGTTTTTTTTTTTATATCCCCTTTTTTTCAGTCTTGTAAACTATGATTTTTATTTGCTTTTCAATTCATTGTCATCTGTGCAAGCCCCAAAGTGCCTGGTTGTATTCACCCAGTGGGATAAAAATTAAGGTGTGAGTCGGGTGACCCGCTGTTTCTTAAGGGTGGGGGTTTTTTCCCTGTTGAGGCTTCCTATTTTAAGGGTGTGGACACCTTCCCATCTGGGATTACCCACAGTCTAATATCAAGGAAAGAAATACCTCATGTTCCCCCTGTATATGTGAACTAAGATTGGGCAAACGTTGTTGGGGAACAAAATGAAAAAAAATCCCTAGGGGGCCACATCGCGACCCCAAACAATAAAAGGGGGTCGTCAAAGTACGCCCTTTCCCCAAACCCCCGATCATAAAATGGGTTCAGAACCTTTTATAAACTGCCCGCTCCCACCCCGCCTTTATCAGGTTGGGGTAGAGAAGGTGACGCCTTGCACCCATTGGGACTCCCGCATTTGTTTATAAAATTTACCCCTTGAAATTTAAAAATAGTTGCTTCCATGAGGGAAGTCAATGCACTCCCCGAATAAAAAAATTTAGTGGCCTCATCATGTATGCCACTGTTTGAAATGGGAAAATTTACCCAGTTTTTTGGGGTGATGGGTATCCCCGGGGGTAAGACAACCACATCCCAAGCTCAACCATGTTTAAAAATTTTCCCCTCCAAACCCAAAAACATTTTAAAATTTTTTTAACACCGTGGTTTCTATCCTTCAAGTTTTCCTGGGGGTTTTGGGAAAACCAGAGGGTTTTTAGGCAAGGGCATCCACCCTCTGTTAGTCTTTCACAAAGACTGCCGCCCGCTAGAGCAATGGGGCGGGAAGGGTAAGGGGGGAAAATCCCCCTTTTGGGTTTTTTGGGGGCACCATAAAAAGTAGGGGGTTTTTGGGGATTTTACAAACTAAAAAAATATTTTTTCCTTTTCAGTTTTTACCCCCCAAAAGCAACCCCTCCTGCAATAATTTTTTCAGTTCACCCCATTTCCCCAATGGGATTTTTTTTCACCTTTCGATAAAGGGTTTTACTGTCCCCTCAGGAATATAAAACAGTTTTTTTTTTGGGTTTCCCGTACCAACACAGCAATTTTACCCCCCCTTTGATTTTTTATAATAAAATTTTGTTTCTCCTTAATTTTCCCCTTCCCTTGGTTTTTCCTTTTAAAAAATTTCGGACAATTCCTTTCAAAAGTAGTGGGGTTTCTGATAGGCCCCTCAAATTTTTTTTTTCTGGAGTGCATTGAAATTCCTCATGGAGGGGCAAACTATTTTTAAATTTAATGGTGAATTTTATATACAAATGTGGGGGTCCAATGGGTGTAGTGCGTCACTTCTTAGCCCCAAACCCGTGATGGCGGGGGGAAGCAGCAGTTTATATATGGTTCTTTTGAACCCCCTTTACTGAGTCGGTGGTTGGTTTGGGCGCTAATTTTACGACCCCCCTTATTTTTGGGGGGGCGATGTGGCGTCCAACCGGTTTTTTTTTTTTCATATTTTAAAAACAAAAAATGTCAATCTTAGATTACATATACAGTTGAACATGGGTATTTTTTCCCTTTATATTAGACTGTCGGGTTTAAAGCAGATGGGAAAAAGGGGTTTAAAAATCCTTATATAGGAAGCCCCTCACGGGGGAACACCAACCCTTTAAACAAAGCGGGCACCCCACTCACACGCTTAATTCTATCCCCCTGGGGGAATAATACAGGAAAGTAGGGCTTTTCCAGATGACAATGAAATGAAAGCAAAAAAAAATCATAGAAAACAAAACTGAAGAAAGGGGATATACCCAAAAAAACAATTAAAACAGGGCCCAAAAAGAAAAGGGAAACAAAAAAAAATCAGCAAGATCTATTAAGGGTTAAAAAAAAAAGAAACCCCAAAAAAGAAGTGTTTTTTTTTACCACTTTTAGCCCGGGGAAATTTTTTAAAATTAAAAAAAAGGTTTTTTTTTTAAAAAAAGGAAAAATTTCTCAACGATAGTGTACTAGCGAAATTTTAGATTTAAAAAAAATTTTCCCTGGGTTTGCAAAGCCGTAGTAAGGCCCAAACCCGATAAAATTTCCCAGTAAAATTTTTTGACCGAAAAAAAAATGAAACCTGGCTTTTTTCCACAGTGGGGTTTTTTTGTTAAAAATAAAAAGGTGTAATTTTCGTAAAAACACTAACAAAATGCGACTTTCAAAAGATGGAGTTAAAAGAGCTCAAGATCAGGCAAATTCCCTCAAAAACGATTCTGACCATCCCTTTTGTAAAATATACATGTACTACCTGCAATTAAAAAAATACATTGGTCGTACTGATTCGAAAATTCAAAAAACGTCGCAGTAAATGAACAATATAGCACACTCTAGCAAAAGGTCACACTTACCAATCGGGAGTAACGAAACATGATCATAGAAGAAAACTAATGGTTCATTAGATTGGCTTCCACTGTTATGCATTGGAAAAAGTGTATAAGCTCCAAAAGTGGCGGCTGATGGGAGCGTGCTGTACGCGACCCACATGCGCGAAGGCATTGGATAGGTTAAGTTAGAATCCACGGACGCCAGTCGGTCTAAACGTCAGGATATGACCTGGCGTACATTATATTAATCTTAGAACACAGCTGAGCTGTTTTGTTCTGTTATATCCTTATGATTATTTCTCTACCTTAGGATAGCTTAATATATGTATTAGATGTATTTTAGATAGAGTCTTAATTGTCACAGACTGTACAGGATATGATGTTACCATTACTCCTGTATACACATCCTACTTTAGTATTTCTATTTACCACCTGTCAGGCAAAAGTAATGTTGACCTGTGAACAAGAGGGTTGATGCCAGCACAGAAACGCGTTTGGATTTTATCCATTTATTTTTTGTTACTATATGTGGGTGGTTATGTAAGCACTACAATAAATTTTTGACTCTTTTTTACTCTGGAAGCGCTAGGTCCCATTCAGTGAAATTTTTTTTTAGCTTTAAACTCTTGTCTAAGAGGATTGTGTAGGTTGGAAGCCAGGCAGAGGGAAGCCCTAAGTTGTGCGCTTACAAACCAGTGTTGAATCCAAACGAGGAGTATCAGGTGCAAATGTGATGGGGACGTTTTACAGAGCGTGAGTGCCATTTATCCCTTACAAAGACTTATATTTATTACAAAATTGAGGATTACAAAATTTATGTGGCAACCGGTTTACCTCTGCATCAAGATGCTTGACTGACCAAAAGTTGAAAAAAATAAAAAAACACCTAATTGAAATCGTAAACGGATAACTAAACGGTTCATTTTTGGCACCTATCCATATCTACACCTGTAGGTGATACCAAAATTGCTAGGATTCAAATTTAACTGCAAAGGTGGCCTCTCGTAGAACAAAGCTGGCCTGCGCCCAAACGTGAAAAAACAAAAACACATATCACTGAATTGTATACGGGATAAATAAAAGGTATTTTATCCGGCATCTCTCAATTACACGGTGTGGTGCACTTACAAAATTGATGGAAGATTCAAATTTAAGTGCCAAAGGTTAATCTTTACTCAACCGAAAAGCCTGGACTGACTCCAAAAAAGTGGGAAAAAAACAATTTATCTGAAAATGTACACAAGATAAATAAACGGCTATTTTTCGGAAACTCTATCAATAACACCTTGGGTGGTGATCCTACAAAATTGAACTGGATTACAAACTTTTAACTGCAAGGGGGCTCTATCAACAAAGATGTCCTGCGCCAAAGTGGAAAAAAACAAGTCATCTGAAAAGTATACGGATAACTAAAAAGGTTACTTTTGGCACCTATCACATACACTGTTGTGACTACAAAATTGGTGGATTCTTAATTATGTGCAAACCGGTTCAACTCTATCAACAATAGCTCTTTTTGGTCCTGAACCAAAACTTGAAAAAAAAAACTCATCTTCGTAATGTATACGGATAATAAAACGATTATTTTTGGCACCTATCAATACAAGCATGTCGGTGACTACAATATGCTGATATTCAAATTTTAACTGCAAGGGGGGCTTTACCATCAACAAACTTGGACTGACCAATAGTGAAGAAGAAAATAAAAAAAACAAACTATCTGAAAATGTTTACGGATTATAAACGGTATTTTTCGGAGCACCTTATCAATACACCTGTGGTGACTACAAAATTGATGGAACATTCAATTTTAAGTGCAAGGTACCTCTATCCAACAAAGCTTGACTGACACAAAAAGTGAAAAAAAAACACCATCTGAAATGTCAATACGGATACATAAACGTTTTATTTTTGGCTCCTATCAATACAACCTGTCGGTGACTACAAAAATCTGGCTGGATTCAAAATTTACAGTGCATAGGTACCTCTTAATCATCAAAGCTTGAACTGACAAAAATTAGTGGAAAAAAAATTACACCTAATCTGACCAATGTATACGGATGGATAATAAACGGTATTTTTGGACACCTATCAATACACATGTGCGTGACTACAAAATTGATGGATTCAAATTTAAAACTGCAAAAGGGGGATTGTTGTGGCATGCGCCAAAGTGAAAAAAAAAGTATTGAAATGTATACGGAAAAAAAAAAGGATTTTTGGCACCTATCAATACACCGTGGTGACTAAAAAAATTTGGATTCAAATTTAAGTGCAAGGGTACCTCTATCAACAAAGTTTTTAAATGCAAAGTAAAAAAAACCCCCATTGAAATGTTTAGGAAAATAAACGGTATTTTTGGCACCTTTTAATACACCTGTGGGGGTAAAAAAATTGCTGGATTCAAATTTAACGCAAGGTGGCTCTTAAAAAGGGGCGGGCCAAAGTAAAAAAAACATATCTGAAATTTTACGGTAAAAAAAGGGTTTTTTTGGCACAATCAATTACACCTGTGGTGATTTCAAAATTGTGGATTAAATTTAAGTGAAAAGTGCTCTATCAACAAACTTGGACTGACCAAAAGTGAAAAAAAACACTATCTGAAATTTTATCGGTAATAAAGGTATTTTTGGGCCCCCTTATCAATACACCTGTGGTGACTAAAAAATTTTCTGGATTCAAATTTAAGTGCAAGGTACCTCTATCAACAAAGCTTGACTGACCCAAAAGTGAAAAAACACCATCTGAAATTTACGGATAATAAAACGGTATTTTGGCACCTATCAATACACCTGTGGTGATACAAAATTGCTGGATTCAATTTAATGCAAGGTACCTTATCAACAAAGCTTGACTGACCAAAGTGAAAAAAAACACTATCTGAAATGTATACGGATAATAAAGGTAATTTTTGGCACCTATCAATACACCTGTGGTGACTACAAAATTGCTGGATTCAAAATTTAACTGCAAGGTGGCTGTTTAAAAAAAGATGGCCTGGGCCAAAGTGAAAAAAAAAGTATCTGAAATTGTATACGGATAATAAACTGTATTTTTGGCACTATCAATACACCTGTGGTGACTACAAAATTGCTGGATTCAAATTTAAGTGCAAGGTACCTCTATCAACAAAGCTTGACTGACCAAAAGTGAAAAAAAACACCTATCTGAAATGTATACGGATAATAAACGGTATTTTTGGCACCTATCAATACACCTGTGGTGACTACAAAATTGCTGGATTCAAATTTAACTGCAAGGTGGCTCTATCAACAAAGCTGGCATGCGCCAAAGTGAAAAAAACACGTATCTGAAATGTATACGGATAATAAAAGGTATTTTTGGCACCTATCAATACACCTGTGGTGACTACAAAATTGCTGGATTCAAATTTAAGTGCAAGGTACCTCTACAACAAAGCTTGACTGACCAAAAGTGAAAAAAAAACCCCTATCGAAATTATACGGATAATAAAAGGTTTATTTTTGGGCCCTATCAATACACCTGTGGTGATACAAAATTGTGGATTCAAATTTAACTGCAAGGTCTTATAAAAAAAGTGGGGCCCCCAAAAAAAAAATAAAACCACCAAAAAAAAAAAACACCAAAAAAAAAAAAAAAACAAAAAAAAAAAAAGTTCCCAAAAAAAAAAAAAAAACATTATTGAAATGTTACGGATAAAAAAAGGTTTTTTGGCACCTTAATACCCCTGTGGTGATAAAAATTTTCTGGATTTCAATTTAATGAATTTTTTAACAAAGCTTGCTGCCCAAAGTGAAAAAAACCCCTATTGAAATTTTTAGGATAAAAAAGTATT
>JAODAL010054240.1:0-24763 GCA_025379985.1 Phyllomedusa bahiana | reverse complement strand
GAATGGTAAATAACAAAGCCCTTTTTTTAAAATTTGGGAAAATGGACGAAGTTCTAAAAAATTTGATTCGTTTTGACTTCCGCCGAATTTCCCGACAAATTCTTTTTGGGGATTCCAAAATTATTTTTGGGGGAAAACAATTTTTCGAAAGTAAAAAAAAAACAGCTTTTCCCAAGGTGCAAAGAGCCTGCAGGGATCTGTAGAAAAGGCCTTTTGCCTGTTTTAAATAGCAGAGGAGTTGGGTTTTTGGGTCTTCAAAAATTTTTGGGTTTTTAGTTTTTACACCAAAATGACTCCCGGGCCCCCTCTTAAAAATTTCCCCTTCATTTAAAAAATTCCCTGGGCACTCAAGAGGGCAAAACTGCCCAAAAAAACTGAACCCGGGAATGTCCCCTGATAAAGTCATCCCCAGCGAAAGCGGGAAAAAAAACGGGCTGAGGCTCAGGTGGCAACATCGGGTGACAGAGTGTGGGGGGGTGCCCCGGCAGCGGGCCACAGCACCCAAGGGTTCAGAGTGGAAAAATGCCATTTGGGGGTGGCAAAACGTAGTGGGCCAAAGAGTGGCACAATGCCCCAAAAAGAGTGGAGGTCCCCGGCAGCAGCAGCATGGGGGTCAGAGATTTGGAAAAATGCCCAAAAGTGGGAGGTCACGGGCAGCAGCCACAGCAGGCTTTAGATCAGAAAAAGTGGCAAAATTTGACATTCTGGAGTTGGAAAAATAGAAAGTGGACCAAAACTGGCCCCAAGGACAGAAAAGTGGAGGTTATGGCGAGCAAAAAAGGGCGGGTTGAGGTCAGAGAGTGGACAATGACACGTGTGGGGGGGCACGGCAGCAGCAACACAGCAGCATGAGGTCAGACAGTGGCACAATGAAGGGGTGTGGGGGTCACGGCAGGCACCCAAAAGCAGAAAAGCATGGGGTCGGGACAGGGGTTTCAATGACAGAGGTGTGGGTCACGGGGGGGCCAGCCAAAAGCAGTATTATGAGGGTCAGAAGTGGCACTAATGACATTCGGGAGGTGGCAAAAACTTTTAGTAGGAAAAAAGAGGGGGAAACCAATGAAAAGAGAGAAAGGGGTTTCACGGCAGCGGCAGCATGAGGTCAAAGAGGGGGCACAATAAACACAGTGGGGAGGGCAGGGCGGGAACCCACAGCAGCAGTATGGGGGTCAGGAAATGGCACAATGTTTTTCTGGGGGTTTTAAAAAACATTTTTGGGGCCCCACAGAGGGGGCCCAAAATTTACAGAGGGGTGGGTGAGGGGCAGCAGCGCTAAAGGTCAGAGAGGGGCACACACCCCGGTGGGGGTCACGGGGAAAGCCACAGCAACAGTATGGGGGTCAGACAGTGGCACAATAACATTTTTGGAGTTTGAAAAAAAACAGTAGTAGGCCAAAGATGGAAACAATGACGAGGTGGTTTGGGTCAGGGGCAGCAGCAGAAATGAGGTCAAGAGTGGAACAATAAACACATTTGTGGAGGGGCCGGGGGGGGGGGGGCAGCCCCCAGAAACAGTATGGGGCCCAAGGCGTGGCACAAGGGACATTCTGGGGGGTTTGCAAAACAGAAAGGGGGCCACAGAGTGGGGCACAATGACAGAGAGGGGGAGGTCACGGCAGCGGGCAGAAAGTGAGGCCCAGAACGGGCACAATGACAAGGTGGGGGGTCAGGGCCCGAAACCCGGCAGCAGTTATGGGGTCAGAAGTGGCCAATGCTTTTGGGGAAAGTGGCAAAAAAAGGAAAAAGGCCACGGGAGGGGGCACAATGGTTTCATTTGGGGTAGGTTACAGCAGCAGCCACAGCACAGCTGAGGTCGGGGAAGGGGGCACAAGGGACATTCTGGAAAATGGCAAAAAACAGAATGGGGCCACGTTTGGGCAAAATGACACAGTGTGGAGGGCACGGCAGCAGCCCCCGCACAGCCACAGCAGCAGCATGGGGGTCAGGCATGGCACAAGGGACAAAATTCTCGAGTGGCAAAACAGTATAGGAAAGAGTTGGAAAAATGACGGGAGAAGTGGAGGTGACGGCAGCAGCGGAAATGAGGTCGGGACAGTGGCAAAATTTGACAGAAAATTTGGGGTCATTTGCAGAAACAACAGCAGCAGCATGAGGTCAGACAGTGGCAAAAGACAAAATTCGGGGGAGGGGGCAAAACAGAAAAGTAGGCCACAGAGGGGGAACAATGACACAGTGGGGATGCACGGCACCGCAACACAAAAAACAGCAAGAGGTTTTAAAAGGTGCACAATGACAGAGTGTGGAGGTGGGGGGGCAAAACCAGCCCCTGGGGAAAAGGATGGTGCAAAGGAAACATGGAGAAAACAGTCAGCGGGAATGTGGGGCCCTTTCACCCGGGGCGGCTTCAAAAATAGGGGCCCTGAAAATTGGTATTTAAAAAACCCCAGACTCATTTCTCAAATTTTTTGGCGTCAAGGGCCTGATGTAATCTGACCCCTAAGGCATTGGTGAGTGGAAACCCCGGGCCGATCCCACGCCTGATTCTTCTTGACAAAGGTTAGTCTTTTCCACTTTTCCCCCGTGGACAAGCGGGTTCCCCTTTGGGGGGTAACGATGGCCCCCGCCGCACTGAAAACACCCGCTCTGATCCCACACAAACGGGCCGGGCGGGGACAGTTTTCCCCAAACTGCAAACTCGGCAAGTTGCGGCCACACATCCATTTTTTGGGCTGCCCATTAGTCCAGCGGATCTTCTAACGGGGTTTTCAGAGTGCGGTCCAAGTGGGCCCCACCTTTTGGGTTTCGGGGAACTGTCCAGGTGCTGCCTGCTGGCAAATGCCCCTCCTCACTGGGCCCGGGGTGAAGGGAAGTTGTCATCAGTGACTCCAACTTAGGTTGCTTGCTGATGGAGCGGGTTTACTGCCCCTTTCCCTCCCCCCTTTCCCCCAAGCACAGTAAATTTGTATTTTGACATTTTGGAAGAACCCCCTGGTCAGACCTGCCCAGAGGAGGGACTATGCCCCCACATAGGCGTGGCAAATTTTTTTACGGGGGGGATTTCCCTATAGTTTTTTGAGTTTGCCCTTCCCTCTCCACACCGGGTTAAAAAGGCCCCAATTTTGGCCCCAAGTAGCGGGGCCCAAATAGGGTGGAGACCAGAAGCCCACCCCTCTCCCGGGATGGTGACTTTTGGGGGGTGTCATTTACCCAAGGCAAATCAGCATCTGGGGCCTTTCCCACAATGACTCCAGGATTTCCATGCCTCCTTTCTCCACTTTTTAAACTGCCATGGGCATTTATACGCCTCGTCCCCTCATCCCATCTCCCTCCTTAGCTGCTCCTTTCCCCCCTCTTTTGTCCCCCTTTGGGTGGGAAAAATCCACTCATTTTAAACCGAAATGCTTTTTCCCCAAATGTCCTCCTTCCATTTCGCCCCCAAACCGGACTCATTGGCAGCGAGTTTTAAAGTCGCCACTTTCTACCCCCCCTGCCCAACAGTTTTTTAAAGCTCTTTTTCCAGGACTTTAAAAGCAGGGGGAAATTGAGGGTTTATTCACCCCTTTAGTCCTGGCGACGATAAAAATAACTTTCCCCCTCAAAAAATTTCCCCAAAAAAAAGGGCGGGTTGCCCCACATAGCGCCACTGGCTGACATCAAATTTTACCCCCAGGGGAGTACCCCTATCCCCCTTTGGATAATCAAAAAACCCTTTTAAGGGGCCTTTCTCTTTTCCCAAAATACGCGTCCAACATTTTTGCGGCGGGAAATTTTCCAAAACGGGGGGAAAAAACTTTCACAAATCAGGGGTGTTTTGGGGGGCCCCGTTCGGGCCCTGAAAACTCAAGGGGGGTTTGTTTCCGGCTTTGTAGGAATGGATGAAGTGCATCACATTTTCCCTTTTGGGCCTTTTTCAAAATTCTTCTGAAAAGGGGGGTTTTTGGAAGACTTCGGGAAACCTTTCAAAACCAAAAATTTTAAAACTTTTGCGCCATGCGGGGCGCATGGACCATCCCCCTTGGTGAAAGGGGGGGGACCCCAAAAGTTACTCCCATTGTCCATCACCATGGTCCTTTGCGGTTGGGCGGGGAAGAAAGCCACAAAATTTTTTCTTGCGGGCATGACGCGGACATTTCCTTTCCCCCTGTGGGGACTTGGGTTACCCGGGGAAAAGCCGGGTGAGAACGGGCCGTGAAAACCGCGGGGGCCCTACACTTTTGGGGAAAGATGGAGCATTACGGGCGAGGCTGAGATGGGGGTTGGGGGTGGGGGGAGGAGGGGAGGAGGCAGAATTGGCGCAGGACCGCAGTTTGAAAACGGGGGGAAAAAAAGCGGAGTTCCTGCCAAGTTTTTTTGGGGCCGGGGAGGAAGCACATTCACCCATGGGCGTAAAGGAAAATGTACGGGTCCGACCGAGTTCAGCCCCGACGTCCGGGGCCCCCCGTTTGCCCCTTTGGGAAAAAAAACCGATAAGCTAAAGGGATGGCCCCCTTCTGTTCTAATATTTGTAAAGGGGACTGGTACTGCCTTTTTGGAAAATAAATTCGGTTTGGGAAACTCTCCTCTGGCTGGGCACAAGCCAATTTCTCTGAACGGTTGCAGAGTCCATTTTTTGGAAAGGGAGGGACTGCAGTACCAACAATTGGGGAAGGACCACGGTCAGTTTGACTTAGGATGGTTGACGCTTACTGTTGTCTCTTTGCAATCACCTCGCTGAAGAAGTGGGACCAGAGTAGCGAGGACAGGGCATCTGGACCCGGGGGATGAGTCAAAGAGAAAAGCTCCTTTTGCGAGGTGGTGGAGCCTTGGTGGCTGCAATGGATGCCCTGCCCCTGGGGGCGCGTGCTGTTGCTGCGGTGGCAGGGATGGACCCCACATCTGAGCCACGTTTCTCCCAGGCCCCCCGGATGGTTTTCACTGCATGTGTTTTACGCAGGGGCCCTTTGGTTTCCCCAAAGTTAGTACGGCCAACTTCACTTTCTGCCTACGATTCTACATAACCCCAAATTTGGTCCTCCGGTTCTTAGCAAAGAACTGCCACACCGCCGAG
Source organism: Phyllomedusa bahiana (assembly GCA_025379985.1). Classification (NCBI taxonomy): domain Eukaryota; kingdom Metazoa; phylum Chordata; class Amphibia; order Anura; family Hylidae; genus Phyllomedusa; species Phyllomedusa bahiana. Next base: position 19,755 of record JAODAL010054240.1, on the reverse strand, counting down.
TATGGTTTTACCCCCCAAGCTCCGCCTGGTGATACTACCGCCCCTGCCTCGCTGACCCCTTGTGTCCTATTTCTTGACCGAAAGCGGGGTTTTTTTTCTCCGTGGCTCTTGGGTCCCCCACCTTTCACTGCTGCACCTGCGATCACGGCCACACAAACCCCCTTTCGGCGCGCCCGTACGCGAAGCTGACGCCCTCTTCTCCTGAGTTGTTTAAGCCCTTGCTTCACCCGGCCCCAAGTGGGTCGGTTACTCATCACTATTTTTGTTTCATCGTCATCTGTCCCCCACCTGGTCTTGGTAGCGAGGCTGCCCCTCACAAAATACTCCAAAGTCACTCCCATTTACTTTGCCGCCTATGCAAAAAGGGGGATATTGGGCCCCCTTTCTTTGCCCAAATATGTTCTGCCCCCCTCAATTGTTCATCCCCGCATTAGTGGCGCTGAGCCCCGACCGCATTTAGATTCTGGCTGAGGAAAAGGGGGGGACAGAGGCGGGTTTAGGGACAGGAGGGCGCTGACCCCTCCCTCCCCTCCCGACTCTTGGCTGGGTTGTCAAAAGTCATTGGGAGGAAATGGATCCTAGTCAACCCAATCAAAACCATTGGGTTTCGAACAACACACGGCCCGTAGTTTACAGGGAGTTGTTTTGGCCCCACGAGTGACCCCGCTGCGACGTCCCCTTGCTGTGCTGCGACCTGGCCCCTAAGGGAAAGTTTTTCCACTCCTCTGCAGGGGAGAGCCTGCCCCCTCTTTGTCTGACTTTTGTTTGTTCTAAAAAAGTACAGACACTGTTTTATGAAAATATTGTATTGAAAATACACACTTATTTGACTCCAAATGAACCCCGTAAAAGGTTGGGGAAACCCTTTGGGTATAAATTGCGTCCACAAATGGCCAGGAAAAATTTACTTTATTGCCTTTAAAAAAACGTGTATTTTACTGAAAATAAAAGCACAAACAAACTTAATTAACCTTCGGTTATAAATATGCTACAGGAAAAATTTATTCTTTGGCGGTGAAAAAAAAACGTTTCTTTTAGTGACCACAACAGTAGAAAAAACGCTTAATTAACCCTGGATGTAAATTGCGCAAAAGAAATAGCAACCAAAATTACAGCTTTGTAGGTGTTAAAATGGCGTGTATTTTACGGTTACAGAAAAAACAGAAAAACTTGTAATTAACCTTCGGTTATGAATTATGCTACAGGAAAAATTGATTCTTTGGCGGTGAAAAAGAACGTTTCTTTTAGTGACCACAACAGCAGAACAACGCTTAATTGACCCCTGGATGTAAATTGCGCACAAGAAATATGCTGCCAACAATTACCAGCTTTGTAGGTGTTAAAATGGTTATTTACGGTAAAAGAACAACAGAAAAAACTTGTAATTAACTTCGGTTATGAATTATGCTACAGGCAAAATGTCTTCTTGGCGGTGAAAAAGAACGTTTTTTAGGGACCACAACAGCAGAACAACGCTTAATTGACCCCTTGGATGTAAATTGCGCACAAGAAATATTTCTGCCCAAAAATTACCAGCTTTGTTGCGTGTTAAAATGGCGTGTTTTTTTACGGTACAGAACAACAGAAAAACTTGTTATTAACCTTCGGTTATGAATTATGCTACAGGCAAAATTGCTTCTTTGGCGGTGAAAAAGAACGTTTCTTTTAGTGACCACAATAGCAGAACAACGCTTAATTAACCCCTGGATCTAAATTGCGCAAAAGAAATGAGCAACCAAAAATTAAGTGGTATTTGGATTGTAAAAATGTTTCTTTAAATGAATACAACAGGAACAGGCTTAGATCCCCTTGGATATTCAATGTGCTGTGAGCAGATAGCATTAAAATGTATATGCAGCTGCATTGGACGTACACTGGACTTCAGTTCCAATACCCCACAAAATCAGAATTAGAATGTAAGAGAAGCAGTCTCTGAGACAAGCTGTGACACCCCACAAAAATCTTCCCTACTCAGTATAGTGAGAGCGTTATGAGCTCCCAGCATTGCGCCGGGACTTATATAGTGCGGTGACGTCACAGAATCCCGCTGGTCTCTGATTGGCTTCATCTCTGCACATGTCATGCAGGCTACGCCCTTCTTCCTCCCAGACGTCTTTGCCCCATGTAACGCCATGTGCTCGCAGCCATTTTATCAATCAAAAGCACGCTTCGTTCCCACGAATCACCCCAAACTTCGACTTCGTTCAGAATCGAAGTTTTCCTGAAATTCCAAACAAATTCCACTTCGTTAGAATCAATTTGCCCATCTCTAATTATTATCACAAGTAAGAAAAACAAGTAACTAGAAGTAGTATTTTATCGTTGAGTGAAGGACACAGACTTGTGAAGTTCACTACCTCAGCAGCCTTCATTAAACAAAGGAATCCATTTTTACCTTTGTAAAATATTTTTTCAGACATTTATCCAAGAATGAAACAAAGCAGTATTCTTCGTTTATATAAAAGAAAACATTTCGTGCAGGACTTGGCCATAACAATATATTCTAAAATTGTTCAGATATGTATAGTATTGTTTGTTTTTCACATACTAAAATGATCAATTCAAAGGTGACATAAGGATCTTATACTCCTGCTATTACTGATGTGTACATACAGTATGTGTAACAAATTACAGAAATATATTGGGAAAAATGTAACAGTTCCTAAAAAATGTGGAGACAATATGAAAGTTTTGATGTATCGCAACAAACCACAGAACCCACAGAATTATGGTTTTCCTCCAATATAGTTAAAAAATAAAATATTCTCCTAAATTACTTTTTAATTTGTTTTTATTTATAATTTACATTAATTTTAGGAGTTTTATAACATTAAAAACAGGGTCTCCTTGTAAGCATGTAGCGGATGTACTGATTGCTATGATGACTTTGTATTCCTATACAGTACCAAATAGTGCCTCCGGCTACAACATTATTCAGTCTACCCTGATGTCATACTGTTTTGTTTTCATTATCTTACAATGTTTATCTATGTGCTGACAATTCTAACAGTTTGTAGGACACCCCATGATTTTTTGCCCATTTTTTCTCTTTTATTTTTCTTTATTGTAATTATCATTGATTTATGCCTTGTTGTTAGTTTTTTAGTATACATATTTTGGTTTTATATGTATTTAGTGCTAAATAACACTTTTTTGACCCAAGAAATATCATTATGACTCCCATTTCTGTTATTTTCATATTACTTGAAAACCTTTTTTCAATACTTTGGTCTAATGAAGAAGTCTGTTTCACTCTGAAACTCATTTCCTGTTAATGAATTAGGAATACTTAGAAATCTTTTTATCCATCTTCATCTTCAGCAGAGCTCACACATCAACTCCATTTTGTACTTGCTATATTACCACATAAGGAAGTGGATGATTCATGAGAAATCTGGACTAGGATTCTAACTCAACATTTCAACAACACGCCTGTAGCATATATTTGTCTCATCACTGATTTGTGGCAGAAAAGGGCTGCAATGCTTATAAAGATTCCAAAACCTCTTTGAGTCAGTTATTTTCTGTTGGTGGAGAAGCTCGTGATAACAATCAAGCAAGTGGAAAACATCTATATCTGTAATGATGGGGACAGTTAAAATATAAGCAATTTTGCAATTGATTTGTATTAAGAATCATTTAGTATAGCTGCTGTAACTCTATTTTGTGTGTGACTAGAGCTATTTCTTCAGCCTGGGGTTGGGCATGCCTCCTTTTCAGCCTATGCTGTGATTGCTGCCTGCATTTATTTCAAGCTCGGGTCGGACATGCCCTGTGCCTGTGTTGACTGTCGTGTGCTCTCTGTGCTGGGTGCTGCAGTCTCAGTAATCTGTAATCACATCCATGGGTATGAGATTCTCAATCCCTCCTTGAGCGTGTGAATCAGATGCCTGTGCTCCTCTTCAAGTGACAACTCGGATGTAAAGGATCTGGGCAATTAGGGAGTCTCTAGCTGCTAGATTCACTCCTCCCTCCAAGATGACACAAACTTTATACACTGTGCTCTCTCTTCTACTCAGATTGAAAAAAGGCGGGGAGCTGAGTACATTTATGACTATTTGTTTCATAATTTCTGTGTCAACTAGTTCCCTTTGTTTTTCTGGTTATTCTGGTTTGGTATTAAATGCCATTTTTGTACCCATGTGCATCTTAGATAAGTATGTGCCCTGAGGATTGTGTTCCCAATGTACAAATTAATAGGACTGTTTTTGTATGTGAAACTGGTGTGCAGAACAAGGATTGTATTAGCTTGTGCACAATTTTGCATGTTTTTGACTTTTGTAAATTGTATGTTTTGAATCTTAGGAATGGTATGGGGTTTTGTGTTCTACAGTTTCATTTGTGTTCTGAGATTGTTAAATTTGTGTTCCAAACTTTTATCATTTTGGTTTAAGTTTAGATCATATTATTACTGTTTTTTTTTCATCTTATTTTTCTACATTATTCGTTATAATATTATCATTTATTTTCTTCCTAAAGAGGCACCTTGCTACTTATGTTTGTATTTGAGGAATATTTGAGGTTTTTTTACTAGCAATGGCTATTAATACAAGGCATATCTGGCAGTAGGGGAGCATCTACTTAGTTGCTTCAGAATTTCAAGGAAGACCTTTGTTGTTCGCCATGTAAACTGTACAAGAAATAGATTTTTTATTACAGGGAATCCCACATCTCAGAGTAGTCTTCCTGTTAACAATAGCTGATATAATAAAATGTGGTACTGTAGGACTAGAAAGAATGACTATAATTGTTAAGGCAGAGTGGAAGCGAGAAAATTTTTGATTCAGGCAGGGAAAACCAAAAAAGCAGTCCATTGAAAGGCTGTGGCCACAGGGCCAAAGCCAGAGGATGGGACAGAGGTGAGGAGGTCTGTATCATAGTACATAGTTTGTAAGACCGAAAAAGATAAACATCCATCCAGTTCAGTTTTGTGCTATATGTTGATCCAGAAGAAAGCAAAAAACCCCATGTGGTAGAAGCCAATTGTCCTCATTTTAGGGATAAAAATGATTACCCGTTCCAATATGGCAACATAATAAATCCCTGGATCAACGACCCTTCTCCATAATCATAGTGCACTATAAAACTTGTTATATTTATTACCTCTAGAAATGCATCCAGACTTTTTAGGAACTCTGTTATTGGATTCACTAAGAACAAATTTCCTTGGAAAAGGTTCCTGAATCTCAGGCTCTTACTGTAAAGAATCTCTTTTATTATTTTTGTTGCAGCTTGTGTACTGTTCAAGCTCTTACAATGTGTCACAGCTGCCCCTGCGACCATCTTCGGGTCGCAGGTGCATCTGTGCCCCGCTGGCGGAGCGGGCGCCGGACCCACATGTCAGGTCACGGCATGCTTGCCGGAATCTTTAGTGCTCTTGAGTCTTGTCGTTATACCGTGTACTGTCATTGCCTCCATCTTTCGACCACAGAACCATTGCCGCTGTTCTGGCTTCTTACCTGTCCCTGACTCAAGTTCTGCCTATACGACTTTGACCGTGCTACACCTTGGCTGCCTCCACCAAGAAGTCCGTCAGTGGGTAGCGACCTTGTAGACTCCCACCACAGCAAGTGCATCCGCTTTGCGGCGGGCTACTGGTTTGAATACAGAGACCCTACATGTAGTATTCCGCCAATGGCGTGGCTTATTCCATTGCTTGCTGTGTTCCAGGGATGTTACACAATTGTGTATCCTGTGCACTGGTGTCCAAAACCTATTCTCACTAGTTTACACTAAAACTTTAATATTTATTAAATATATGCTAAAGCCGATAATAATTTGATTCTGAAAATAAATAGGAAATTCTTCCAAACAAAATTCGTAATCCTCTTTTTAGTTGTGAGCCAGCGAAAATATATACAGTATACATATACTCTATAAAAAGTACAGAAAATTAGGTGACATTACTCACATGACGGGTATGGCATATGATTATGCGACATGATGAGCATGTATATCGGAGCAACTATCCAAGCACTAAAAAAATATGTTTGAAAAAAACGGATACCCTACCAGTCTACACAAACCCTTCCTAAAGGCAAGGACCCGTCCCAAATTTTTTTATTATTATTATGTTTATATTGGAGCGCCCTTGATTCCAGGGCGTGTACATTTCAGGGGGTAACATAAATAACATTGGTAAGACAATTACAAAGGACAAGAGTGGACTAACAAACTTGTACAGAGGGGAGAGAAGGTCCCTGCCCGTGAGGGCTTACACTTACAGGGAAGGGGTGAAGAGAAGAAGGTGAGGGGCAGAAATGTTTGTGGGGCGGAGGAGTGCAACACGGTTAATGTTGGGTATAGGCAATCTGAAGAGGTAGGTTTTCAATTTACGTTTTGAAGCGGTGAGAGAGGGGAAGGTCTGAGGTGTTGGGGCAGTTGAGTTCCAAAGTGTGGGGAAGCACGAGAGAAGTCTTGGAGACGGTTATGTGAGGAGGTGATAAGAGGAGAGCAGAGGAGTAGGTCCTTTTAGGGAGAGGAGGTTGCTGAGGGGAAGGTATTTAGAGATTAAGGACAGAGATATTTGAAGGGGAGAGGTTAGTAGATGCCATGTAGATCAAGTTGCTAGCATGAACTGGATCGTGGCAATGGTAGCCAGTGAAGGGATCGGAAGAGGGGAGAGGCAGTGGAGTAGCGAGGGTGTGGTGAATCAGCTGGCAAGCATGAGTTAAGGATGAGTTTGGAGGGGGAGCGAGGGTGCTAGCTGGGGGCACAGAGGAGGATGTTGCAGTAGTCGAGGGTGAGATGTCGAGGCTGGACCAAGCATTTTTGTGTTTCAGAGTTAAGAACTGAGCGGATTCGGGAATACTTTTTAGGCGGAGGTGACAGGCAGTGGTGAGGGTTTGATGTGTGGTTTGAGGACAGATTGGAGTCAAAGATTATCCCAAGGCAGCGGACCTGTGGTGCTGGTGAGAGAGTGTAAGCCATTAACAGTGTAGGAAGATCGGGTGAGAGATGGTGTGGGACGGTGGGGAAGATAATGAGCTTCAGTTTTCTCAACGTATTAGTTTTGGAGACGGGAGGAGAAGAAGGAGGAATGGAGGACAGACAGTCAGGGATGGGAGAGAAGAGAGGTGACATCTGGCGGAGATGTAGAGTGGGTATCGCAGATATAGGTGGTATTGAAAGCCGTGTGATGCTATGAGCTGGACGAGGCCAGAGTGTAGCTAGAAAAAGAGTAGAGGGCCCAGGACTGCGTGGGGGACACCAACAGAGAGAGGGCGGGGGGAGGAGGGGAGCGAGAGTGAGAAAGTGAATGTCCGATCAGAGAGTACGTGGAGATCAAGGAAAGAGCCCAGTCCGTGATGCGAGGGAGGAGAGGGATGTGTAGCAGGAGGGAATGGTCGACATGTCAAAGGCAGAGGAAAGGTGTAGGAGGAGGTGAGCACAGAGTAGTGGCGTGAGGCTTTGGCAGTTGCTAGGTCGTTGGTGACTTTGTTTAGGGCGGTTTCAGTAGAGGGTGGGACGGTAGCCCGATGGGAGGGGTCAAGGAGAAGTTGGTGGAGAGATGGGAGGAAAGTTGGAGATGAGTGCTGCTCACTGAGTTTTAGAGGCGAATGGAAAGCAAGTGTAGATGGGCGATAGTTGCGACAATGAGGAGGGGTAAAGAGATTGTTTAATTAGGAAGGGGGTGATGGTCGCATGTTTAAATGAGGAAGGGAAGATGCCAGTGTTAATGATAGATTGAAGAGATGGTGAGGGCTGGGATTGATAACAGCACTAAGGTAAGGGATGAGGTGAGACTGGCGTGGGGTCTAGGACTAAGGTGGTGGGTTTGATTTTGGACAGTAGAGAGGAGGCTGTCAGGGTGACGATGAGAAGCGTGTTTGAGCAAGAATGGTCATGATGAGTACAGAGGTGGGCTGTGGGGACACCGCAGGATAGAGTTGGATGAGGGGACTGCGGGGTGAAGCTTTGTCTGATGTGATTTATTTATTATGGAAGTGTAGTTGCAAAAATCATCTGCTGAGAGGAGAGATGGGGGAGGGGGCTGGTGGACGCAGGAGAGAGTTGATGGTGTTAAAAAGTTGTCTGGGTTGTCGGACAGGGAAGGGATATGAGTGTGGTGAAATAGTCTTGTTTGGCTGGGTGAGTGAAGATTAATGTGTGTAGTGATTTTTTATATGAGGTTGAAGTCAGTGGTGGAGCGGGTTTTTTCAGCGGTCGTTCGGCAACTCTGGAAGCTCGCTAAGCTGTGTGGTGGAGTCTGTGTGCCCCCCAAAACCCCCCCCCCCCAAACACACAAAAGAAACAAAACAAAACACCCAAAAGGTTGTCTAGTTCATTTTTGCTGGGTTCTGTTGTGTGTGAGAGGGTCGCAAGCATTTAAAGAGTGGAAGTGATTGTGTTGTTGTAGAATGTGGTGCTGCGTCTGGATCAGCATCATTGAGGATCATGGTAGAGAGAGGTGCAAGAGAGTCAGAGAGGTAGCAAGGGTTGGAGGTTTTGTAGGTTCCTGCGTAGGTGTTACAAGATTTGGTGCAGGAGGGTGGTGAGTGGTGATGGAGGAGAAGGTGAGAAGATTGTGCAGTAGATTGGGTGAGGAAGTGTTTGTGAGGTGAGATAGGGGGGCAAAGGCGGGTGAAAATGAGGTCCAGGTGTGTCCGTTGTGTGAGTGGCTCAGAGTCCCACTGGGAGAGGCCAAAGGAAGAGCGAGTGTGACAGGAGTTTGTTAGTAGCGAGAGGGGGGTTGTATCGATTGGAATGTTAAAATCCTCCTTGATAATAGTGGGGATGTCAGTGGCAAGAAAGTGGGGAGCCAGGAGCAAATGGTCAAGGAAGGTGGTGGCAGGGCGGGGGTCGGTTTACAACAAGCCACTTGGAGGTTGGAGGGGGAGTAGATTGCGGACAGAATGCACCTAGAAGGAGGGGAGGGTGAGGGAAGGTACTGAGTGGAATGGAGAAGAAAGGAACAGGGAGCTGACAGAAGAGGCGACCACCTCAGCCATGTTTATGCACAGGGCGGGGGGTTTGGCGTAACTGGAGCCCACCATAGGGAGATTGCAGCAGGGGTAGTTGTGTCAGAGGGTCGTCAGCCAGTTTCTGTTAATACAAAGGAAGCGTGAGATTGCGTGAGATGAAGAGGTCGTGGATGAAGGGAAAGCTTGTTGCACACAGAACGTGATTCCAGAGGGCTCCCGTATGGGGATTGGTGCTGAGGGGTGAGGGGGATGGTTTTGAGGTTTGTGTGGTTGATAAAGTGTGTGCTGCTTGGTCTGTAGGAGTTGCCTGAAACCCCCAGTGGGGATGCGCTGAGGTGGCTCCTGGAGTTGGTGATATGTCCCCGCAGCGAGGGAGAAGCAGTAGAGAGTGAGGAGGTGTGTGTGGGATAAGAAAAGGTGGTTGTGTGGGTTTTTTGAGAAAGTTTATGTTGTGGAAGAGGTGAAGAGTTGAGGTCAGGTTGTGAGGGTAAGACGAAGGGGAGATCTGGAATCCATTTGCCCAGACGGGGTGTCTGAGGGGAGACATAGGAGTTTGAGGATTAGGCAGGCAGTGATGATTTGGCAGAGAGGTGCATATTGGAGTTTGAGTGAGGAGCTGGGAAGGGTCTTGGTTCTTTGGTTCACTTTGGTTTCAATGATGGTATTAATGTACTTATAGTACCTAAGGGTATACTTAAAGGGATGTTGCATGACTGACTAAAGGTCATGACTGACTAGAGTAGCATGCTTAAATATGGATGCTGCTACTCTTACAATGTGTGAAATGGGAGTGGGGTGGGGGGGGGATATTGGTGAGCAGAAGGAAAGATTGGAAAGTGGGACGAACCCACCTATCGGTGGCTATACCCTGGTTCACAAACTAACACTAAGTAGGAAGCAAACAAAATAGCTGCATAATCCAAGGGAAAAAGGAACTCCAGCGCATTTCCCCGCCTGTATTACGGTTCTTCAGGGGGGAATATTTCTCCAAGTATACAATAAGCAGAAAAATGAAAAATAGACATATATACTGTTAAAAAGTTGCTACTGTGGGCGATCTGTAACAGGCCCCTGATGATAAAAAAAGCCCATTTTTTGTTTTAGCAATGGAAAACTAATCGAAAATATGTCTTTGCAGCTGTCAGGAATGTGTGAAGCTTTGTCAGGAATATCGAAAAGGGGTTTCCTTTTAAAAAATTCTATGGAAAAAGGGGGTTTAAATAGAAAAGGTTTTTTAAATTGTGTAAGGTATTTAAAGGGTTTCTAACATGCGTTTTGGCGCCCAAGCCACCCTTTGGCTCTACTCGGGCCCGGCGTAAGTGGTTCTATAAAAAGTTGCCTATCAGCTGTTCTAGAAATTTTCTGTAAGTGACATGTTTCGGGGTTTTAAAGTGTAGTTACAAGCAAGGGTTGAGGGTAAAAATTTTATTGTTAAGAAAAGATCTATTTTAGAGAAAGCTCTGCAGGGGGGGGCAAACCCATTTTCAGAACTGTTGGTGCTGTTGGGGAACCCTCATCCCCCATTTTATAATAGTGTTTATATGAGTTGTCCCTCTTGAAAAAAACTCCCAGGTGAGGGTCATCTTGTTTCTTTTTTTAATTTTCATTGAGTGGCTTCTGTATTCTTATAGCAGTTTTCCCTCACTGAGGGGCCATTTAAAAAATGAGATAAGAGACAGTGGAAAGAGAGGCGGAGAGATTTGGTCGAAACCAGGAAAAACAATGTATTTTAAGGGAGTAAAAAATTTTTTTCTTATGACAAAACAATCCCCAAAAAAGGGTATATATTTTGGAATGTGTTAAATTCCTTTCCCCCTATAAACGCTAATTTTTTGTGGGGAAAAACCACTGCTTACAGATGCTCAGTAGGGGGAGGCGATGCAACAAAGCAGGTGAGGATACTGGAAAGTAGTATTGGGTGCTTGGAGGAGGGGATAATTCCCGGGGGACAGCGTAGCAGTGCCAGGGCCCCGGTCGTTTGGGGGGCCCCGGGTTCTGCTTTCCCGGTAGTTGGCTCCTGCGCCCCCCAGCAGTGAAAATTATAGTTCATGCGGAGGCGCGGGGCTGCGGGGCCCAGCGTTCAACTCTGTTTAATCACCCGGACATGTCAGGGGTCTCTTCCTACATGCGGGGGGTCAGAGAGAGGGAAGAGGGGAAGCTATGAGATGCTCCCCCTGACGTCACTGCAGGGAGTAATTATGTACTACGGGGGGGGGGGCGACTGCAGCAAGAAGAGGACACGCAGGGGGAAGTAACATTCCCCCCTGTGCTAAAAAAGGCCCCCTCCTTTCCTGTCCTAACTCAGCTCCCCGACCCCCAAAAAGCCCTCCCCCCCCTCCCCGTCCCCCCAAAAAAAACCCCCCCCCCTCCCTGTCCCCCAAACCCAGCTCACCCAGTCCCCCCAAAACGGCCCCCCTACCTCCCTTCTCGCCTCCTCCTGTCCCCCAAATAAGGCCCCGCCTCCCTTACGGGCCACCTGTCCCCCTAAAAACGCTTCCCCTCCTGGAGAGCTTGTGACACTCATCCTCCACAGCGGGCACCAGCTTTCCTGGGCGCCTGCTGTTTGGATGTCACCCAGTTTTCTCGTGCACTGAATAGGCCAAAAAGCTGGGTGACATGGTTCACAGCAGGCATCCAGGTTAACAGGTTCCCATTTGGACTACGACGGATTCAGTGGAACTTCGTCGGACTGTGTATGCCTATTTATATATTAAAATGGTTAATGAGGGCTGTTGTGTCGGGGAGTGTTTATTTAATAAAGTGTTTTTTTCTGTTTCTCTGCGTGTTTTTTTTTTTTTTCTTTCCTTGATAGTAATGGCGGTATCTGGATGACGCCTCTCCATTACTAGGGCTCGGGCTTGGTGTCAGTCAGTGGTGTTTTTTGTCACCCCAAATCTGACACTAAAGCCGTGTCACTATTTCACCAGGACCCATACGCACAACACAGGTACTGGGACGAGCCGGTACCGACAGAGGGGACCATCTAATGTTGATGGTTGCTTCTGGAGCAGCTGCAGGCTGGTATTTTTAGAATGGGGGAAGAGAACCTGTATCGATGGTTCTTCCCATTCTGATAGTATCTGGCTGCGCTGTCGTTTTACTCTGGTGGTTATGGAAATTGGCAAGGGGGCCCATGTCATTTTTTTTTCTGAAATATTTTTTTATTTTATGTGAATCTGCACACGGGCATCCACTGTAAAATGGATTACAGGAGGTGCCCTTGTAGGACTCTCAATAATTAAATGCTATTTAAAAAAGAAATTTTAGTGGGGTCGCTCCCAAATATCCATAACCAGCCAGGTTTTTAAAACAACAGTCTGCAGCTGATTAATACCAGAATGAGAAGGTCCATCATTACTGGTCCCTTCCCATTCTAAGAGTACCAGCCTGCAGCCTCCCCAGAAGCTGACACCAAGCCCGAGCGATAGTAATGGAAGCATCTGACAGACACCACCATAACTATCACTGGAATAAATGGAAAAAAAATATCAGAAAGAAAAAAAAACTAAATTATTTAAAACTACACTCCCTGACGGCCGGCACTCGGGACCATGTTAGTTTAGAAATAGAGCTACGCTGGGTCCAACGTAATATATATGAATCCAATAGTATTATACTCCATCCCTGCAGCCTTGAAGGTCAGGCTGTCTGTCTGTTGGGAATGGAGAACAGGCCAGTGCTGCCATACAATCTCCGCGGGGTTGAGTCTTCTGTGTCCCCCCAGGAGATTGTGCTGTAAGCTGTGGCCTTTACCTCCTATATCACCTGTGGGCCTAGTACCAACACAAAAATAAAACCTCACCTGAATTCTAAACCCCATGAACCTCTTGCCTGTGCACGATACGCACCGTATTCCACCTATTCATCTCCCCCATGTGGAGTTTGTACAGAGGTGGGAAATGGTAGGAAAGGTGCTGGAATAGTGCAAAGTCTAAAATGTTTTGTGTGGTTAATTATGCAGGGACAGAGGCCAGGATGTAGGTATCATGGTGATCTGGAAAAATGGGAGAAGTGAATAGGACTCACAACAGAGTAGGACGTCACACTGTGAGTCACTAAATTGGATTGTTACTGTCATATCACTTATATGGCTGAAGAGCCTGGTGTTCTCTGGAAATCTAACCACCATTTGTCTCTGTGATGGCATAGGGAATGTTTGCCGCGGTAGTTGTGTAATTAGTTCATTTCTCAGGACAGTATGGTTGTATTATTCAGTTCACTATGTGTGGTGATATGTTGTATATGGGGTGGTGGTATTATTCGTCACTATGTGGTCGGGTGATAATGTAGTCATGGTGTGATGGTATTCATTCAGTCACTATGTCAGGGGCGTGCTAGGGTCCTAAAACATTCGGGGGACAGGGCCCTTTGTTAAGCGGTGAGTGTATGGAAACAACCGCTGTATGCTTTGCATAGAGTGGGTTAGTACATGAGCCCGTTTTATACATCCTTCATGTTCATTTAGATGTTAGGACATCCATTATGCATGTAGCGGTTAATTAAACCCCGCCGCTAGCTTCCAGCAGCAGAGACTCTGCTCTTGACTCCCTTACTGATTGGTATCAGACCACTTACCCCATACTCCCAGCCCACGGGCCTACAGCATTGTACCACTCCTACCTCCTGTTGAATCAAAATATATGTTGCACCCTCGATTTCTTACCCAAAATTTGGGGGCACAAAAAGTGGATCTTATACGTATATGTGGTGATGCTAGTTTAAATCCTAAATGAACCACAGCTGTTTTCATTTTATTTTTCTTCTTTTTTTCAATCTTATACTCTTTTTTTTCTTTTATGTTGATTAGAGCTGTTGTAAAGGCTTTTTTGGTGCAGGAAGATGCAGACTTTTTACTGGCACAATTTTGGACTATATATTGTTTTTTGATCACCTTGTATTTCATAATTTTATAAGGCAAAGTATATTAAAAAATCTGGTAGTGTTTTTTTTTTTTTTACAGCGTTCTGCTGGGGCATAAAACACGATTAAGCAATACCAATTCATACCATTTTATAGGTTTTTTTTTTTTATGTTTTAGTAATGTTACACAGAAATATATAAAATGTTTGCATCATTAAATTCTATTTGCAATATAATCCTTTTTCATGGTTTCTGTTCTGGGTTCATGGACATTTTTGATTGCTTTTCTATTCAATTTCTTGACAGTGGATGTACAAAAATGTTTTTTGTTTTTTGTTTTTTGTGTAGCAGGTTTCATGGAGGGGGTTTAAAATTGTTTTATAGCACTGGGTTGCTTACGCAACAACGGTGATGCCAAATATGTGTACTTTTTTTTACACTTTTTAATTGAAAAGCATTCTGTATTGAGGAAAAGGTTATATGTGTGTTTTTTTGGTTGGTTTGTTTTTTTTTACTTTTTATTGCTTGACACTTTTTAACTTCAGACTTAATACAACAGGGAAAGGTATTTGCACACAATGTAACACACAGGTAAAATATTGGGACTTGTGTTATTATAATGTTCCTGTGTGTATATTACAGTGTATATACTTTATATGTGTTTATAATATATATATATATATATTATAACATATATATATATATATATATTTTAATCACACTACACAACATGTACGTCACCTCACACAGGGGACTGTATATACATGTGTATACTTTTCTGGGGTGTTTACATTGAGTATATTTACTGACCCCTGTGTGAAGTTACATGTGTGTGTGTTTATATATATTATATATATTATATATATATATTTATAGATATATATGTATACTATATATATATATATTTAATATTATTTATTTATATATATATATTATTTTATACTATATATTTATATATATATATACATCACCGGCACTTTATTAGGTACACCATGCTAGTAACGGGGTTGGACCCCTTTTGCCTTCAGAAAACTGCCTCAATCTTCGTTGGCATTACCCCCCCCCCCCCCCCCCCCCCCCCCCCCCCCCTCATCCCACAAGGTGTTCCAACGATGATAACTTGGTACCAAAGGTGGCCCCAAAGAGTGCCAAGAATTATTCCCCACAACCATGACACCACCTACAACCACCTTACAAGGCTAGGATTGGATCACATGCATTTTTCATGTTGTTGACGCCAAAATTCTGACCCCTAACATCCGAATGTCGCAGCATGGAAATCGGAGGGACCTCATAAGACCAGGCAATGTTTTTCCAATCTTCTACTGTCCAATTTCGATTGAGTGGGCAAAATTGGTGCCCTCCGTTTCTGTTCTTAGCTGATTTGGAGGTGGCTCCGGTGTGGTCTTTGCTGCTGTAGCCCATCTGCTCAAAGTTCGCCGTAGCTGGCTGCGTTCAGAGATGCTCTTCTGCTACTTGGTTGTGTAACGGGTGGCTATTTTGAGTCACTGTTGCTTTCTATCAGCTCGACCCAGGTTTGCCTTCTCCTTTGACCTCTGGCATCAACAAGGCAATTTCCGTCCACAGGACTGCCGCCTCATGGATGTTTATTTTCTTTTTCGGACCTTCTCCTGTAAACCCTAGAGATGGTGGTGCCGTGAAAAAATATCCCAGGAGATCAGCAGTTTTCTAAAATATTCAGACCTGCCCCTTCTGGGCACCAACAACCATGCCACGTTTCAAAGGCACTCAAATCACCTTTCTTCCTTATCTGATGCCTCGGTTTGAACTGCAGGAGTTGTCTTGACCATGTCTACATGCCTATAATGCAATAGTTTCCGCCATGTGAATGGGGCCTGCATTCTGATTAGAAATTAAGTGTTAACGAGCTGTTGGACAGCGTGTACCTATAAAGTGGCGGTGAGTGTGATGTATTATATATATATATTTTATATATATATATATATTTATAATTTTTTATATATATTTATATATATTATATATATATATATAGTCATATATATATATATATGTATGTGTGTATATAATATATATACTGTAATATACACACAGGAACTGTAAGGTTACCACATGTCCAATATTTTAACTGACGTGTTTGATTTGTGTATATACATGTCCCTGGTGTTTGTATGTATAATTCTACTTATCTTTTATGTTACCTGTGAAACATGATTGTCGGTGGGATGCACTGACATACATCCTGCCTCTGGACATACCTTAATGCAGGGTCACTGGGGTCCTAGAAGCTCTGGCTGTTTAAAGCAGTATGGAAGTCTTGAGGAAACCAGAAGCTCGTTCTGGTTAGTCCTTAGTGTTGGGCGCCGACGATTCTGCTGATAGTAGCCGGCGCCAGGGGAGGGGAGGGGGGGGGCAACGGGAACCATTACTGTATGTGCTGTAGCTCCGGGGGAGGGCTGTTGCAGGGAGCAACAAGAAGAGGAGGGAGGGGCTGTAATCACTGCTCCCTGAGAGTGATGAAGCTCTGGAGGTGGCGGAGTTTTCCTGCAGGGAGCAGAGAGAGTTAGGAGACTAAACATTCGGGGCAGAAGGCTTTACATCCGGGGCTTCTGCCCCAAATGATACTGCCTAGCGACGCCCCTGCACTATGTGGTAGTGATATGTGGTCATGGTGTTGTGGTATTATTCAGTAACTATGTGCTGGTGATATTGTTATGGTGTGCTAGAATTATTCAATCTCTGTATAGCGGTATTATTGATAATATTAGTCTTGGTGTGGTTAGTAACAGTACGGGGATATTTGCTCCTTGTACAGCGGTATTATGTGGTCACTGAACAACCATTATAATGAGGTATCATCCATAGAACATTGTCTAACACCTATTTGTATGGATCTCTGTATATACAATACATTACTTTATATAATTACATATTTACAGACCCTAGTGGCGCCGCTGGTGTGTTGGCGCTGGTCCTCTTGAGGGGCGGGGCATGATTTTGTTTGGTGGGACGTGGTTAGAGGCGTGTCCTGGTATGATGTCATTTGTTTGTGTGTTGTCAGAGGTGTGGCCCGATGTGATGTCATTTGTTTGGGCATGGCCAGAGGCGTGGCTAATGTGTCCCTATTTGCAAGCTCTAAATGTTGGGAGGTATGGCGTTATTGGTAATGTTAATCTTGGTATAGTGGATTTGGTTGGTAGCAGTATGATAGTGAGAAGTATGGTGAGGTATTTATCCCTTGTATTAACTACATTATCTAACTGCATGTCCTGGTAAATGTTCGTGGTCGGGGAGGGGAGGCCCCATCCAAAAGTTTGCTTTGGGGTCCAGGCTTCTCTAGTTACGCCCCTGTGTGGAGGTAAGGACACTGGAGTGGAAGCATTACACTAATTATAGATGTACTGAGTATGTACTATGTATATGTTCAGAAAACAGATCTGATCCATTTAGTATGTAATATTAATTTTGTACATTAATTTATAAATACCATCTTACAGTGAATAATAAATAGTCAGCAAAATCGGAATGGTGTGAATTCTCTGAACATATTATTGAAACAAACACTTGACTCTTTTACTTTAAAAGTTCAAGTACTGTTTCAGAACAGCGTCACATATTTGTGTTTTCTTATCTCTTCACCAAGCGCTGAAATGACACCTATAATTAAAAGAGAACAGTCATTAGAATATTATGCTAATAATGGCTGGAACTTGCTGTTAGCTAATTAGCAATTTCTCAGCAATCTGTGATATTTTTCACTTCAACTTCCAAATCTGTAAAAATCTAACACACCTATTATTGACGTTTACATATAAATATAAAACATTTTTAGACAACTTTTTTAAGACACAAGTTTATTATGCATTAGAGCTAAAAGATTGACATTGTCATACTTTAACGTAAATTGGTATTCCTATAAAGACCTGGCAGCTTCTGCCTCTGGTACCTTCACCTAATGGGAGTACAAGGACACCGCTGATTGCTACAGTCTTCATCTACGGTGATATCTCAAGTAGTGTTGATTTTTTAGAACTCGGACCAAACATTTTACTGTTTTTCCGAGTAAATGTTCGCGTTCGACATGCGCATTAGACACACCAGTTTCAGTATAACTTTTAGCTGCTTTCTACACTTTTGGCAGCCATCCAATCAGTGGAGAGCACAGAGAAGAGTCAAGAAAGTGTTAAAAGTTATGTTTTGTTATCTGTATAGCTAGAAGGGTTAATTTTTCTGTATTATATTATTTTTATTCTCTGTTTGCAATCATTAGCCCCACCGTCTTTTGATGAGAAGTGGTGCCATTCCACAGTTTTCAGCGATATTGTTAGCTACTGTAGTAGCGCGGGGGGAGGGGGTGTAGCTTCCGCTGCCTTAATTGCACTAAGAACAGAGCTATGATTAATAGTTCACTTTTTGGAGAATTCTCTGGACACAGTAGGGACCAGAAAAAGCCCCTTATCTTGCTGTGTAACTCATTGATTGCCACAGTACTAGACTGTGGTATAATCAATGGAGACACCTCCATCTGTTAAGGTCATTGGAGACTTAAAATTAACCCTAAGGTTGTCTGTTCAGAAAGCTCACTGTTTAGGCATAATGTATTACCCTAAAAGCAGCCCGTCTAATAGAGAAACAGCATGTAATGTATTAGCAATTCACAAGAAGCACTTTTAATGCAAAATGGCCCATGATGTGTATCCACTATGCAGCTCAATTTTAATAATGGTAATAAAGGTGACTTTTTAAAGTTTGGTGAGTGCCGTACTTATGTTCTCTGTCCTGCACATATGGATATAATGTATTAGCATATACTGTAAGAGTATGTTAACATATTGTCAGTATAAACGAATCTTATAAAATACTTATTTTTTCATGGGCTTAAAATAAAAAATAAAAAAGTTAACAGAACAAAAAAGTAAAATAAATTATAAAATAAAAGTGAATATTTAGAGTAAAAAAATGTGGATGTTACTGTATGTTTTATATTATTAATATTTCCTAGATAATACTTATTGTGAAATAATTTCCTTACTTGGTACTGTATATTTCATACTGCACAGTCTCTGATTTTCCTCCTTCAATACAATTTGCTGAAACTAGAATTAACCCTGTGCCACCGCAGCCAGTTTTGAACTCAAGCCCCATTTTTAAAATTTGACATGTGTCACTTTATGTGGGAATAAACTTGATACTTTTACTTATCCATGTGATTCGGAGACTGTTTTCTCCTGACACATTGTACTTTAAATAAGTAATACATTTCGGTCCTTACAATCCTTGTTTATTTGTAAAAAATATTTAAATGTGAAAATTCAAAAAAATGTACCATTTTCAAAGTTAAAATTTTTTTACCTGTAAGACAGATAGTTATACCGCACAAAATAGTTTATAACTAGGATCTACCATATGTATACTTGATGTTGGCATCATTTATATTGGTTTTTTATTTTTTTACAATTTCTCACAATTTCAAGAAGATTTGTGGGGGCCTGAAAGACACCCCTATAAATGACTCCATCAAAGAAACTGCACCCCTTGAAGTACTCAAAACAGAATTTAGGAAGGTTGTGAACTCTCTAGGTGTTTAACAGGAATTAAAGCAAAGTGGAGGTTAAGTTTCAAAATGTAACTTTTTTTGCAGATTTAGAATTTTAATCCATTATTTACTGGTGCACAGTAAATGTAACTTGGAAAATGCAACTTAATTGATTCCCTTGATTCTATTTTATTTAGATATATTTATTAGATGTGGCTCTACTGTACTATTTGACTCGACCACAAGCCTCAGAATAGGAGAGTCACCAACTGGATTTTGGGGTCTGATTTTCATGACTTTTTTAGGCACCATTTCAGTTTTGCAGACACCCTAAGGTGCTAAAACTTAATAAACTACCCTAAAAAGACCTTATTTTGGAAAAATACAAACCCTTTTAAAGGGAAAAAATCCCGGGGTATATTGAAATATATTGAACCCAAAGTATTTCCAGGTTTT